>PVJH01010067.1:0-75803 GCA_004026705.1 Nesogale talazaci | reverse complement strand
TCTTGGCTCAGTCTCTTGGAGACTGTACTCAAAAAGCTGACTCCCTGAAAGACACCCTTGAGGAAAAGCCATGTGGACTTATTCTGATCCAACACTGGGTGCTAGAGAAGCCACATGCCATCGTTGAGATGCTTATAATGCCACTGGATCCACAAGACTTCCCATCCACTGGCCTGGGATCTTCCTGTATTCAGCATCATTGCATATGTTTTGTGAGTCTGAAGAGGACTTTATATATTGGTATTGAACATATGGGCTATTATTGGACTTATGGACTTAATCTGGACTGGGCTGGAATGTTTTCTCAATATTCAATTACTCTTGTATATAAAGCTCTTATACACATGCGTGTGTGTATTAATGTGTTTTCCTAGTCTACCTAGATGAATATAGGGCCTACATTGGAGGTTATTGGAATTTATTCTTTAAAATACTTCGTGATACATTGCCTGGACTATTCAATCAGACATTATTCTTAAAATTATCTCTAGAGCAACAACAAAGATGTTTTTGTACTTGGAGAGAAGTTTAAATGGGAAAACCACTCGCAAAATGTGTTTTCCTTCGTTTTTTCTGCTACAATCACCGTAATCTTTAAAGAAGACTGATATAAAATGTTACTGTCACACTAAAAGTACAAGAGATAGATATGGTCAGATGAAATAAATATCCTAAAAAGACAATGCTTATATAAAATATACATTTACTATTAGATTGTTTATGTAGAATAAAAGAATTGCTGACTGGAAAAAATGAAAAAGAAATTGTGTTGGATCATAATTCTGTCAAGAAGACAGAATTAGTGAAATTGAACACAAATCTCTCAATGCTAATCTATTAAAGAAACAGGCATCAGGGGGTGAGGGGGAAGCAAAAGGATGAAGAGGCACTAAGATAGGTGGGAGACACAATCAAGAAGTCTATTTGATATACACAAAAACCTCAGATCTTGAAAAGAAAAAAAAAACAAGCAAACAAACTACTAGGCACAAAACACTTGTTGAAGTTTTGCAGGAAAAAAAGGTATGTGAATGAAAAGATGCATTCAAAATGATCATTGAACCCTATATAGGATATATCTGAAAAAGAAATTATTATAGCATATTATATGAGCACTCCAAAACTCAATATAAAGAAAGAATTCTGAAAGTAGCTCAGGAATAAAAGGAAAAACAACATACCTACAAAAGAAAATGAATGAGAATAAGCTATGTTTTCTTTAACAGAAGCAACAGAGTCAAAGGATGCACATATATGTTCTGAAAGAAAAAATATTGCCAGCCAAAAGTTACATACCCCTAAATACCTCAAATTTGACAGTGAAATTAGGACAGTATGACTAAACATAAATAACTGGAAGTTGTGAAAAATTCAACCTTACTTGAGTCATTATTACTAAAGAGTGCTCTTTAGACAGAATCAACAAAAGTAGACAACAACTTGAGGCTAACGTGCATGAAATATCATCAATAAGCCAACCCAGACACAGAAATATACAAGTAAAGTAATAGGGAACCAGAAATACCAATTAGTAAGCAAGTCCAACTACAAAATTAAAATGGGGGGGGCAGAGAATAAATAGTATAGTGGGGGGAAACTCAAGTAGAATGGAAATAAAGGCAATGGAGAAATAGAAAAAACTTTTAAACTTAGAGAAATTCAATAAATTGCAATGTACCCTCATTGTAATTAAAATAAACTTTATTATCAAAGTAAAAGAAATAAAAAACTATAAATATTTAATAAACACTAAAATACCAACAATGAAAGACAAAATAAAACTTGCAAACTACAATGAACTCAGCACAGAACATTTATTGAATAGAGAATCAACATTAAAAATACAGTAAAATGACAGCAAAAATTCACACACATAAATACTTTCTCTTAATGTAAATGAATTAAGTACTCTAATCAAAAGACAAAGAGTAGCAAAGGGACTAGAAAGCATAGCTGGAATAGATGCACCTTAGACACAAAGATAGACTAAACAGGGTGGGAAAAATATATCAAAAGAATATCCATGGGGAAAATATAGCAAGAATGGAATTACTAATTTTTATAAAATAGTATTTAAGGTAGAAATCAGCAGAAGATGAGCCAGGACATTATATAATAACTAAAAGGTCAATGTGAAAATGCTTCTAAGCTATGAATAAGGTTTTCAATAGTTCTTTCCTCCTAAGTGGGCAGCCACATCCTTCTTCTTCGTCTGTTCTTAGTCTGTATGCTCTGTTGAAACCTGTTCACTCTGTTTGACCCTGCTGGCATCTGAAATATAAGTGGCATAGCTTTCAGCATCATAGAAGCACAAACGCCACCACATTACAGTGAACTGACAGAAAAGTTAAGATCATCCAGCAACAGTTGCAGCAGTACAGTGAAAGGGGATTGCCTGGGGCTCGGATTTCAAAGCTGATGTCACATGGATCATGGCTCAAAGCAAAAGATACTGAAAAAGTGTTTACTTGTGTTTCATTGGCTACACAAAGGCATTTGGCTATAGGAACCATAATTAACTTTGGGTACCCTTGAGAAGAGTAGGAATTCTAGAATAATTCATTCTGCTGCTATGGAACTTGTACATAGATCAAGAGGAAGCTGTGAGCACACAAGAGGATATTGCATGATTCCAAATCAGGAAACTATGCATCAAAGTTGTATGATCTAACCATTATTGTTCAATCTGTATACTGAACAAATTCCCAGAGAAAGTGGATTAGATTGGAGAAAGACTTATTAACTTGAGAGATGTAGAAGATATAACCTTGCTTTCTGAAAGTGAGAAGGAATTGAAACACTTATTGGTGAAGTTCAAAGATGAAAACTTCTGTATGGCTTACAACTCAATGCAAGGAGGGCCAAAATCCTCACAACTGAACCATTAGGTAACATGATGATAAATGGAAACAGGATTGAAGTTGTCAACAATTTTGTATTGCTTGGATCCACCATCAAGTCTCATGGATGCATGTGTTAGTCTGGGTTGACTAGAGAAACAAATCTAGACACTCATTTTTGTAAAAGAGAGAGCTTTATGTCAAAGAATAGCAGTATATTAAGAAATCATCCCAGCCCAGTTAAGATGAAGTCCATAAGTCCACTATTAGCCCATATGTCAGACACCAGTCTATAATTTCCTCTTCAGACTCATGCAACATGTGAAATGATGCCAAATGCAAGAAGAGCACAGGCCTATAGGTGAAAGTCTTGTGGATCCATTGGTTGTAGAAGCATTTCCAAGGCTCTAGCTGCCATTTGCATAGCTCCATGTGGTTTGTCAACAAGAATGTGAAGCATAGAGAGTGAGTGTCACGCCTGCAGGGAGGAAGAAGTTTCCAAAATCCTCATGAGAAGATCATGTCCGTAAGGAAGGATTTATCAGCCTGGGACCTGTTTGACAGAATAGGCTCCACCCCTTCATTCTTTTATCAAGTTGGTATAGAATTGTGTAACTACCACACAACTGCAGTCAAGAGATCAAAAGATGGACTGCATTAGACAAATTGCTACACAAGACCTCTTTCGAAAGGCTGCTACGGCAAAGTGTGGTGAAGCACAGACAGTGCCCACCTAGCAATGGGAATAGTGTCTGGGGTCTTAAAGGCTTGTATTAAAACAAGCATCCCTCTAAGCACAGAAGGAACACATCCAGTTGTGTGATCCAAAATGACATTTACAAAATCAAATATAGCGAAGAGAAAAGTATCAAAGCTAAAATTATGAACACCAGTTTGTGGAGGTCAATGGGGGGACAAAGAGAGTCCCAAACCCATTTGTATAATGTCTAGTCAGACTGAGCCACCGGCAGGTGCACTCTAGCCTTAGGCAGGTGTCTCAAACAGCCTACAATCAGGCAGAAAATGTTGCATTCTTGACCATGTGGATTGAACTATATGATTGGCCGATTGACCATTCTACAAACATAACCTGCATTTGTTCTGGGTAAAAATATCTCTTACTTCAGCAGTTCTCAATCTGTGATTCATGGCTCTTTTGGGACCCTTTCACAGGGGTCTCCTAAGACCATCAGAACACACATATTTCTGGTGGTCTTAGGAAGTGAGACACCCTTCCTCCATCTGTCTCCAGGTGGGCCTGCCCCCATGCAGATATGCCCACATATGAGTTCAGTGCTACACCATGCTTCAATACAAAATTTCATTTATTTGTAATTAGAAATAAATATTTAATAATATATAATTACATATTGTTTTGTGATATATCACTATGCTTTAATTATATTAAATTTGTAACATGAAAAGACATCCTGCATATCAGATATTTACATTATGATTCATAAGCATAACAAATTTACAGTTATGAATTCACAACAAAAATAATTTTATATTTAGGGCTCACCACAACATGAAGAACTGAACTGTAATAAGAGTCATGGCATTATGAAGGTAAAGAACTGTCTTACTTGTTCCATGACAAAAATTTCTTCCCTGGCTTTCTGAATGTTGATGGGGGTCTATAACTTCTGGTGCATTATTTGTATTTTTCTATTTAGACAATTATAATTTACCCTTACCACTTTAGTGCAATTTTGTTTTTCATTGTTTACTCTTGGGCACCCCCCAATGTGAAGCACAGGAGGAGTGGATGCATAATGATAATAACCAATCTAAAGTGATATAGGGAAAACAGGTTTGGGGGACTGGCTGATAGGAAGGGAATTTAGGGATTAAATAATGAAGACAAGAGGGAGCACTAGAAGTGACTGTGATTGCACAACTCATTTGAAAGGCATTTTAACCATGGGGGGTGGTAATCTGAAATTGATGTTACGATAATTGTGCAATTCTCCTTGATATTATTGAACGACTGAACTATTGAATTGTATGATATGCAAATTATATGCCAATAAAACTTGGGGAGAAAAAAAGACTTCTTTATAGTCTTGAAGAGCAGGGATGTTACTTTGAAGATTACAATACATTTGAACCACACCAAGATGTGAAAGCTGGACACGGAAGAAGGGAGACCAAAGGGCACTTAATGTATGTGAATTGTGGTGCTGGGAAAAAATATTTTTCAGTGTGACCTGTTAAAAAGACAAGTTCAGTGGTACAGAAAGGAAGATGCGGGGGCTGAGCCCCGGTGGCGTATTGGTTGAGTACGGGACTGCAGCCCACTGGCTTGGTGGTTCAAATCCAGAAGCATCTCTCCAGGAGCAAGGCTGGGTAGCCCCCATGACCACCAGAGGGCAGTGATGCTCCGCACCCAACAAAGGAAGATGGACTGACACTTGGCTGCAACAATGGTCTCAAAAATAAGCACAGTTAAGAGGCTGCCGCAGGACTGGGTAGGGTTCATTCTGTTGTACAGGAGTGATGATGAATCAGAAGCACCTTGATGGCATGCAACAGCAATACTATACAATATTTTACTTTACATTCAAGACAAATCAATTAAGCAAGAAAAGGAAATAAAAAGCATCAAACTAGTCGAAGAAGTAGAATTCTATGTGATCTATGTGATTCTATATGATCCTTGTGTCAGTTCAAGTCGACTAGAGAAACAAATCCAGAGACATTCATATATCTGTAAGAGAGAACTTTACATCAAAGAATAATTGTATATTAAGAAAGCAACCCATCCCAATCCAGATCAAGGCCATAAGTCCAATATTAGCCCAAATGTCTGATACCAGTCTATAAGTTCCTCTTCAGACTCATGCAAAACATGCAACACGGGAAGACCACAGGCTAGTCGTTAAAAAGTCTGTGGCTCCAGTCACGGTAGAAGCAACTCAGTGTTGGTGTGGGTCTTCCACATGGCTCCTACAGCTCCACGGCCCTGATTGACATCAGCATAGCTCACTCTGGTTTGCCAATGGGAATGTGAAGCACAGAGTGTGTGTCCTGCTTCCAGGGAGAAAGAGAACAGATCTCCCAGAATCCTCCTGACAAGGCCACACCCACAAGGATTCATCAATCAGGCTGTGACCTCATGGACAGGCTAGACACATCCTTACAATCTGTGTAGCAAGTTGACATGAAACCATTATCCTATACTTGAAAAATCTCAAAGGTTCAAAAAGAAAGTTACTGAGACTATTTTAAAGACTCTACAAAGGAACAATGTATAAAATCAACACACAAAAATCAGTAGCCTCTTGTGCACTAGTAAAGACAACTATGGAAATTAATTCAGCAAGGCAATGCCATTTGTAATAGTCATACAAGAGATAAAATACTGTGAACAATGTTAACCAGAGATGCAAAAATATGTGTATAAAATTACTAGGAAAGAAACCAAGAAACCTACCTACATGGAAGATTGTACCATGCATCTGGAAAAGAGCAGCATTGAGTTGAGAGAAATTAATCAATCACAGTTGGGCAAATATTGTGTGAGACTACGACTGTAGAAAGTCAAGAAAATATTTCTGCAATGAAAGCATCATTCTTGAGGTTTACCAGTTACGTAATCTGGTGTCAACTTGCAGAGAGGTGTTGTCTAGTCAGTCAATCAGGTTCCAGCTTGATGACCTTATTTATAGGAGCCACAGAGATAAATGACTCACTGGAGGTCAGATACAGATAGACTTTCTCTCTGCTTCATCTTTCTTACTGGCAAGACATATGGAATTACACTACAGCCCTGTAACTGCAGGAACGACATGGAAACCCACGTCAGTGCTAAGATGCTTCCATTGCCACTGGATCCCAAGTAATTTCCACCACTCACCTACGATCTTCCTACACTCAGCATCATTACATGTGTTCTCTAAGTCTGAAGAAGAACTTATAGACTGGTGACAGACATAAGGGGAGGGCAAGCACACACAAAAAATCAAGGCAGAGGACAATGCTAGGAAGAGCACATGAACTAAAGAATGGGCAAGAACTGCTCACCCCACAGCCTATAATTTTCTGAGACTAATTCTTTCCAGGAGTAGAAAGCTGCTGCTATCATGGGTTGTTAATTTTATGATTAGAGAAATACAGGCACTTAGCAGCCCAATGTGTAACCACTACACCTTCAGGGTTCCTATTGAGTTTGGGATAGGGTGGAAGAAAGATGTCAAAATCCCCAAAAAAAATACTTAAAATTTTAAATTTTAAACTAGCATTTCTGGTGTGATATAAATTCATAAAATTAACAACCCATGATAGCTCAACTTTCAGATAAAATATAGATAGGTCTATAAGGTGATAAAGAACACCAGGGATCTGCACACACTTTCGAGCAATCAAACATAAGACATTAAAACAGCAGCATTTTCCTGGGGATAAAGCTCAGCAAATGGGAAGAAAAGGAAAGAAGGACTAGTTGGAGCAGTACACAAAAAGGGGGAGGGAGTGCTATTTATTAAATTATGGGAATTGCAATCAATGCCACAAAACAAAATTGTTGAATGGAAAACCAATTTGCTCTGCAAACTTTTACCCAAATCACAATAATATAAAAAAGCCAATTCATTTGAAGTATTGATTAAAATGCAAATTATTCTAAAATGGCTTGGCTTTCCAACATTTATTCAGCAGTTTCTATGAATATAAAGCATCTGACAGACTTCTGTTTAACACTAACTGCATCTATGCTCAGAGTTGAAAATAACCAAGGAAGATGGAGAATGTCTAACAAGACAGCAAAATGGCAGGCTGGAGTTCTTCCCCCTTGAGGAGGACAGGAAGAAGAAGCTTGTGGGAGAATACTCATTGGGACTTGACCTATTAACAAGTTCTTTGATGAAGTGAAAATTTCAACCCAAATGAAGTGAGGTCAATTTACCAGGTCTTGCCTCCACCCTTCATCACTTCTCTATCAGAGCACTGTATTGTGGTGATTTGCAAGTATTGAGGTGTTAGAAATTATGTCACTATATTTCAAGTGCCAGGAGGGTAATCCATAGTGAAGATTTAAGGAGATCTTCCCAGGTAAAATAGACTAGGAAGAAGTCATCTAGTTCTGAAGAATTATGCACTAACAACCTTTTGAATAGCTATGGAAAATATTTTGAAATAGTTCCAATAGTTGAATCCCTTTGATTGAAAGATACTGAAAATCTGAGAGAGGAGCTGACACCTCCAAGTTGAGTGAACATAAGTGATATGAACAGTGAACAGGTTTCAGTACCTCAAAACTATGAGAAACTACAGCAAACAACTTAGAGTAAACTGCAACTGGAAGTACAGAATGTGAATCAAGGAAAATGAGAAGTCTTCAAAAATAAAATGGAGCACATCATCATTGGTATCCAAGACATTAGTGCATGGAAAGAACTGCCATCGACTATTTTGCATAAGACAATCATAAGGTAATGTAAAATTCAAGATCTCTCTTGAAATATGAGGCTCTTTGTGATAAAAAATATGGATCTTTTAAAAAAATTTAAATATGTATCTTAAATGGGTCACATTAACAAAGGGGTAACCAATTAGACTAAACATCAGGAAGAATTTACTTACCCACATAAGAGTTAAAGTATCCAACTTTGAGGAAAAGAAGAATATCAAAAAAATGTAACTATTTATAAAAGTACATAGAAAAGAATATGCTCAGACCTATCAGCAGATACCATAAAAAAAGAGAAGACAGAGCATTAAGTCTTCTGAAAGGGAAAATTGCCAATCCAAGAATCCTCTTTTATGCCAGTCAAACTATCAAGATAGATGGAGAGGCAAAAGTCTTCCTGCACAGGAAAAATGCAAAGAATACATGTAAAGAAAACAACCCCCACCATAACATTGCCTCAATGAGGAAAAGAAGGCAAGTATGAAGCACCCCATTTATACATTGCACACTTATATGGAGTGTGAGAGTTACATAATCAACTGTCAACTTGAAACAAGGGGTTAAATGTAGCCGTCAATCAGGTCATAGCCAACAGGACTTCTGTGTAGGCATGGCTTTCTCCTGGGGATTCTGGGAACTCCTACTGTCCTCCATGGAGACAGGAATCACACCCTCTCTGCTTCATCTTCTTGCTAACAAGCTACAGGAAGATATGCTGATGGAGCTAGAACCCTGGAGCTGGAGGAGTCACATGGAGACCGACACCAGTGCTGAGATGCTTCCACTGCCACTGGACCCACTTTCCACCCACTGGCCTTGATCTTCCTGCATTTTGGAATCATTACATGTATTGTGTTAGTCTGAAGAATTTATATACTAGTATCAGACACATGGACTAATAGATTTAGACTAGATCTGAGCTGGGATGTTTTCTCAATATAAAATTGCTCTTATATATACAGCTCTTTCGGGATGAGCCCCCTACCCCACCCCACCCCTCTCCCCATGGCATAAGTGGTTGAGTGTGGGACTGCGGTCCACGGGCTTGGCGCTTCAAATCCAGCGGCTCTCAGGAACAGCACTTGGTAGCTCCCACGACCACCAGAGGGCCGTGATGCCCCAAAACAAACAAACAAATATATACAGCTCTTTCTTAAACAGATATTAGTATATATGAATTTGTTTCTCTAGTCAACCCTGACTAACCTATGGAGAGAGCAAGGAAAATACCCAACACAAAAGGTATGACATGACAACAAAGAATCCATGGATGAATATAATAGCTCTGAATTTAAATTGTCTCAATTCACCCACTCAAAGACAAAGTATAGCAGATTGCCTTAGAAATTAGTCCCATCAATTAGTTATCTTCAAGAGACACATCTTAAGCTCTCAGACAAAATAGGCCGAGAATTAAAGTTTGGCAAAAAAATATACCAAGCAACTAACCTCTTAAAAAATTGCAGGCGATCCAATTCTAATCTCTGAAAAAAATGATCTGAAGGTGCAAACCATAACAAAAGATAATGATGGGCACCGTATAATTCTCAGTGAATCAGTAGGTCAGGAACCAGTGAGAAAAATAATATATACATGCCTAATGATAGACCTGCAAAATTCATTAATCAAATTCTCCAAAAGATAAAAAAAAAATCACAGACAACAATCAGTAGGTGGCTTTAATACACCACTGAAAGCTAGATCACTGGGAAAGGAGCACAAACAGCAGGCGGCAGAACCAGAGTCTATGATTAGATGACTTGACCTAATAGACATACTTAGAGCTCTTCACATAAATACCAAAAAAAAATCATCACATTCTTTTTAAGACCAAATGGCACACACTTAAAGATAGATCACATACTGTGAAACAAGTCAAGCCTGAGTAAATTTAAACACATAGAGGTCACACAGACTTTCCTCTCAGAACACCACAAGATAAAGCTGTAAATTAGCAAAAGGATGATTTTTAAAATGGGGCGGGAGAAATTGGAGAATGGATAACTGTTTTCTGCAAAATAAGTGGGTATTGGCCCAGATTGGACATAACAACATTAGGATGCTTTTATAAATCAAGGAGAGCACAACATACCCAAACCATTGGGGCACAGAAAAATCAGTTATCAGAGTAGTTTGATAGTAGGAAATGTATTCATGAAAAAGCAGAAGAGATACATGACTAACAAAGTCTCAAAACATCTAGCCATTAAAACAGAGCCAACAAAATTATCCTACTAATAGCATAAGGCAAGAATAAAAAACCATGGCAGTGATAAATGAGTGGGAAAATAAGAAAAAAATTCAAAACAGTAAAAAAAAATGCTTCTTTGAGAAAATCGACAGGCAGTTGGAAAACCTAACTAAAAAAAGAAGGAGCAAGCATCTATAAGTCGGGGATAAAATGTGGAACTTACAATGGACCCTAAGGAAATTAATAGGCTGATTCCATAGTACTACATAGTGCACTCCAAAGAATTAAGCAACTTGGGAACCATGGAAAAATACTTGAAAATATAATCTCTCCTTAGATTATCCCAAATAGATATCAAGAACATCAACAGATCCATAGCAATAGATGAAATAGGTAAGTCTATCAAGTGATTAACAAGAAAAGCAAGAAGAACCCCAGGCCAGACAGCTTCACAGGAGAATTCAGGGACGCATTCATACACAAACTTTTCCAGAGCATAAAAAAGGATGGCAAATTCCCAAACTCATTCCACGAAGAATGTATAACACTGATATATAAGGTGGGCAAGGATCCAATGAGAATAGAGAACTATAGGCTGATATATATACATAATGAACTTCGATGCAAAAAATCCTCAACAAAATATTGTCCAATAGAATACTATAATATATAGAACAAATGAGTTCTCATATTCAAGTTGAATACATTCCAGGGATGTGTGAATGGTTCACCATCTGAAAGGTCATCTACATTATCCATCAAATTAGCAAGAAAAAGGACATGAACCTCATAATATCGATAGATGCAGAAAAGGCTTTGGACAATGTTCAATACCAATTCTTTATTAAGACACTCTAGAAGATTGGCATGAAAGGAAAATTCCTTAATATAATAACAGCTATATATGAGAAACCTATAGCCAGCATTATATTCGATGGAAACAAAACAAAAACAATTCTACTGAAAAGGAGAAGCAGACAAGGATGATCCTGTCCCCACTTTTATTCAATATCGTGCTGGAGGTACTGGCTAACAACATAAGGCAAAGAATGGACATTAAACATATTTGTCTGAGTAAAGAAGAGGTGAACCTTCATTATTTATGGAACACAGGATTGTTTATATGTTATATATTCAAAAGCTCTGCAATAGCAGTGTCAAAAGCATAAAAGAATATGGTACAGTGGCAGGATACAAGATCAACAAACAGAAGTTTATTGGATTATTATGTACACAAAAGAGGAGATAAGAATTTATCACCTTTCACAATAGCCAAGTAAAACTTGAGCTATCTAGGAATATACCTTACTGGTGGGGAAGGAGTGAGAAGGATTTGTGTGAGGATAACTGCAGAACACTATTACATGAAACCAAAAGTGATCTTCACAAGAGGAAGAACATCTCATTCTTGTGGATTGGAAGACTAAATATAGTAAAAATGGCCATCATAGTCAAACACTATATAAGTTTAACACTATTCTAATACAAATATCAGCACCTTTTTTGAAAGAATTGGAAAAACTGACTGCCAACTCCACATGGAAAGGGAAGAAGGCCAGAGCTAGAAGAAAGCACTTCACAAAGAAGGCCAAAGTTACAGTGCTTGCTCTACCAGACTTTAACATATTTTATAAAGCCTCAGTGGTCAAAACAGCACTGTACTGGTATAATGACAGATTTTCAGACCAATGGAAAGGAACAGAAAACCCAGAACTAAAATCACACAGACTTCCCCCAACCATCATGGTCCCAACTCTACTGTACAAATCCAGATGGACTGGAGAAGGTACACTAGTAGAGAGGGGAGCTGAAGATACGGGGAAGCCAAGATGGATGAGCCCCTTCGGGCCAGTGGTTAGATTGGAGCTGCTGGAAGGATAGAGAGAAGGTGGGGTAGAGAGACAGAACCAACTGCAAGGATATACACATAAACTCTTATTTGAAGAACGGGCATCAAAGGAGTGGGTTGGGGGGAGGTTGGGCAGTGTAAGATATGATAGAACAATAATAATGTATAAAGTATTGAAGGTTGGTGGGGAGGAGAGAACAGGGGAAGAGGGGAAGAGATGGAAAAGTCAATACTAGGGGCTCAAGGGAAAAGGCGGATGATTGGAGAACAATAATAGGAACGGACATGTGAAAGTGCTTGACACAGTATGTTTATTTATGTATTGTGAAAAACAATGTACGAACCCTCAATAAAATGATTTTTTAAAAATCACACAGACTATTGATATTTGATAAAGGTCTAAAAAATAGCAAATTGGAAGTTGATGCCAATTAACAAGTGGTGCTACCTTCAGAAAAATTAAGTTATACCCTTACCTCACTCCATACACAAGAACTATTTCAACGTGGGTCACAGACCTCCAGGTAAAATCCTGAACTTTTAGCGCCATTAACAAGGAATTGGGACAAACCTAAGAACCTTGACACAGGGATTTAATAGGCTACCAGTAATGGGGAAGGACAAACACACAAACACACACCCAGGAAACACAAATCGACAAGAGAACTATACCAAAGATAAAACACCTGTGTACTTCGAAAGACTTCACCAAGGGACTAATAAGAAAGTCCGCAGACTTGAAAAAGGTTTCTAGCAATGACGTGTCATACAAAAGGCTAACTAAAACATACAATACTGTGCTAGGCTACAATAAGAAGAAGACAAACAGCCCATAGAGGAGGGGAACCAACTACCTGAAGAGAGATTTCACAAGTGTGGAAACCCAAATGGCCAGTAGAATAGGACAAAATGTTCCCAATCATTGGTCATTATGGAAATACAAATTAAAAGAATGATATGTTACCACCTAACACGCTCAAAGATAGCCCAATTTAAAGAAGCAGCACGTGTTGGAGGGGGTATGGTGATATAGGAACTCTCATTCACTTCTGGTGGTCTTGTAGGTATAGGCAGCCACTATGGAAAGTGATCTGGCAATACCTAAAGCAAATGGAAACCAAGTTACCATATGACCCAGCAATCCCCTTCCAGGCCATGCATGCAGAAGAAGGAAAAAGTAGACTACAATGGAATATCTGTGTTCCACCGTTGGTTGTAGTGCAGTTTGCATATGCAAAGAATTGAAAACAGCCTAAATTTCCATCAATTGACAAATGGATTAAAAAACATTGCTACATACACACACCAGAGTAGTATACATCACTAAAAAGTTATGAGGGATGCACTAAGCATATTGTCTCATGGGAAGAGTTGGAGGAAATTACGCTATAAAAATTAGTCAACCACAGAATAACAAGTGCAACAAGAATCCACTGAGGTAAGTCCAAGCAGCACAACAGACATTGAGGAAAAGTCACTTATTGAATAATTTCTGGGTCATGGTGCAGGCACAGTAGCAGGGGTCAGGTCAAACCCAAGCATGTATATAGCATCCAATAAAAGAAGGGGGGAGAAATGGCATTGGGAGAACAAGGCATTGATACACCCACATGGGGGATATTGTTTTTGTCTCTACAGGCAAGGGAGAGAGAGACCAGACCTCATTCCAGTGTGCCAAGGCTTGAGGACAACATGCCTGCATGGAGCAGCTCATTAACAGAGAGGGCTGTGTGACCTGCCAAAATCCAAGCTTTGTTGACATCCCCCTAGAAGAATGAACTACAGAGGACAGCACCAAAGATACAGAATGGGGAGAGTGGCTGACCTGTCCTATTCACATGAAAGCAAACTAAGGGGAAAAGAGAGAAAGGAAGGGAGAGAATCTCCCACCAAGCCGTGAGACTGATGCTCCTGTTCAGAGCAGCCAAGATACAGAGAGGACCATAGGGCTGGCCCCAGCTTAAAATATGTTGTCTCCTATCCTACCTGGCCGACAGCACTACAGCAGACAACACCAGAGACACTGTATAGCGAGTGTGCCAACCAGGGTGGGGAGAATCATGAAGGGATGAAAGCGGATCAGGAAGGGGAGTAAAATCATGGCATCCCTGAGGAAAAATAGACTTCTGACCTGAAGGAGCAATACATGGCACCTGGCCTGGCCTGGTTGCGTGAGCATATAGACCTGAAACTATTTATAGGCTTTTAAAATATATGTGTGCATGTCTATCTATATAAATAGGCAGGATGAATAATCTCAAGGCTAACACAACAGGATCAAAGATTCCTGGGGGCATGGGAGAGGAGGAGGTGGGGTGAGGCAGAGAGGGAGTGGTGAGCCAATAAATTCAGGGACAGAAGAATGGTAAGAGATATAGAATTGATGGCAAGGAGGGTATAGAATGTCATGAGATGTTTGATCAATTGCAATGTACCTGAGAGGAATTACTGAGATCTATATGAAGGGTGATCATTATGGTGGGGCAGGAGGAAAAGAAAAGGAAATAGAGAAAAATACTAAGATATAAAAGCTATATATCGAGGTAAAAATATAGAAAGTGTTCTTGCGGTGGTAAGGTCAGGAAGGGATGAAATAAAGAGGATTTTATATCAAGGGGCTCAACTGGAAAGAAAATATTTTTAAAATGATGACAGCATCTGTACAAATTCACTTGGTGTCAATGATTTTATGGATTGTTATAATATCTGTAAGAGCCCCAATACAATTATCAATAAATTATTATAAAAGAAGAGTGGATAAAAAATACCTAATGAAGCAACTAGAAGAGATGCATATTTGTACTCATTGAAAAGAAAGGTGATAAAAACAAAGGCAGAAATTATTGAAAAGTATAATTAATATAACATAAGTGTAAAATTTTGATGAAGGTAACTTCAAAACAGATGCAGTACTGACATGAACAAAGAGCTGCCTGAATTTCAAGCCAGTTTCATAAGATGACCAATTTCATAATGAGGGACTTCATTGTTGACTTCAGATGGACTTTTGCTTAAAGCAGAGAGTATCAGAAAAATCATTATTGTGTTTCAAGTTTACAAAGGGGTTGGATTATGTGAGAGATATACAACTGTATATACAATTTTAGATAATTGTGCTCATGTGAAAATTGTGCATGTATCAAGTTAACATTTATTCAAGCAGGACAAGAGAATACAGCATGACTTGTCATGATAAAAGATGAGTGTTCGGGTTGTAGTCTTCACCATATTTATTCAATATGCATGCTCAGCAAATAATCTCAAAAGCTGGACTACATGAAGAACACACCATTGTTAAGGAAGACTCATTAACAATATGCGGATGACACAATATTGTTTGCTGAATGCCAAGAGAAATTTGAAGTACTTACTGAGTACTAAATCCCCCAATATGGATTATAGCTCAATATAAAGATAACAGGTATCCTCATAAGTGAACCAACAGATAGCATCATATGGAGAAAACAAAAAGAAGGAAATTATCATGTGATGGCTAAGAATTATTTCAACTACCCACTTCCTGAGTAAGTGTGGGGGAAGGGTACAACTTATCAATCATGTGGCAGTCTGATGACACCTCTTTGGTATCATAAACCTTTTTTGTATAAGAGTGAGAGACACTGGGACCCCTCCCTTGTCTCTCTGAATACTGACATTCCTGCTTTCTGGAACTCTGTGCCTGCCTCCAAGAGTAGGCCACATAGGTCACCAGACTCTAGAAGTTGTCAGTGACCTGCCATATTTCCACCAATTTTGGATCCATGTGACTTTGCACCCACTGACCTATGATCTCCCTGCCTCATGCTTCACCTTTCTGCATCAATGGACTGAAGCTACATGAGCGTGAAGAGGGCTCTGGCTCGCATCAGGCTTATGGACTTGAGTTAGAGTAGACTGGAATGTCTTCTTAATATAAGATAGCTTCCTGACATAAGTTTATTTCTTATACATATGAGTATCACTAATGTTGTGTTGCTAGACAACCCAGCCTGACATAGATTTAATTTGACTTGAATCCTCAGTCAGCACTCACAAGAAAGAGCAGTCAAATCAACAGTGGAATGGATTGGAAAAATCTGCTACATAAGATATAAAGTGTTCAAGAGAAAAGGGGTTACTTTAAAGAATAAGTGTATCTGACCCAAGCCATGTGCTTCAATGGCCTCCTCACATACATGTGAAAATAAATATGAATAAGGGAGATTGGAAAATAACTGATGATTTGAATTATGTGGCTGAGGAATGTTGAAAGTGCCACAGATTGCCAGAAGAAGGCACAACCCTATCTTAGAAGACGTATATCCAGAATGCTCCTTAGAAGGAAGGGCAACTAGACTTTGTATTTTGGGCATATTATTAAGAAAGACTAGTCCCTGCAAGGGACATCATACTTGGTAAAATAGAGGTGACTGAAAAATGGAAACATGCTGAATTAATGGATTTGACAGTGGCTGCAACACTGGGTTCAGACATCACAGCTGTAAGGATGCAATGGAAGCAGCCTGCGTTTCCTCCTGCTGCACACAGGGGCACTTGGGTGTAGAGCTGACACGAAGGCACCAAACAAGAATAGCCCCAAGCCTGAGTCAGCATCAGCTCTCTGGCCCACAATAACCATATCTCCAGTCAAAAATCAGAACCTTTTAAAAGGAATCGAGTAGTTCTATTTTCTTCCACATCTAAAGAAGGAAGCCATGAAACTAACACAAGGAGCCTTCAAGGGAAAGGGTAATGAAATCACTGTTGTCAAGCACCTCTTTATCTCCAACAAAGTGGGAAGCATCTTGATTATGACCTCAGTTTTATTGACTACTTCCACCAGTCCCAAGGAATAGAAATCAAAATCCTCATACAGTGGGCAGAAAAACTGAAGAACTGTTAAGCAATTTGGTTCAGGGGAATAATATTAAAGGGGAATACAGGGAGAGAAAAAGAATGGAGAAGAAGTGATAGTGACAACAATGAAGCACGGAGAACCATTTTAACAATTGTTGCTGAAACATATAATGCAATGAGCAAGCACAGAACTTAATCGACTCATTAATGCCAAAGCTTAGGAGAGAGACTTCATCCAATTGTTCATCTTGTCAAACCACCATAACTCTTGTACTGGGAATCTTGCAGCAGCTTTCACAAAAGGAAAAACGAAACACAATCCAATGTAAGCGCTGTGCCTGCCAGACTCTCAGTACCTACAGAACTCTGGCTTCTTTTTTTTAATAAGTCATTTTATGGAGGGTCATACAGCTCTTATCAAAGTCCACAGATACACCCATGGCATCAAGCACATTTGTTACTATCGATCATTCTCAAGACATTTTCTTTCTATTCTAGCCCAATGTTAGTCCGGGTAGACTAGAGAAACAAATCTATTAACACGTATATGGATATAAAGGAAAGGTTTATATACAAGAGGAATAGGACATTGAGAAAGCATATCCCAGCCCAGTCCAGTTCAAAGTCATAAGTCTGATATTAGCCCATATCCCCGATATCAGTCTATAAAGTCTCCTTCCCACTCACAAAGTCACAGGTCCATGAGTGCAGAGTCCTGGCCCTGGCAGGGGTCCCCTCCTGGCTCCTCATTTCCAGGTTCAGGGTCCATCAACTGCATCCAGTGGTGGCAGAAGCAATTCAGCACTAGCAAGGGTCTCCATGTGGCTTCTCCAGCTTCAGAGGTCTGGTTCCATTAGGACAAGGCTGTGTGGCTTCTCCTCTGGCCCCTGAAGTGCCTCTTGTCTTGTCCACCGTTTGTTGTCTCTGAGACTAACTTCCAACAACTGGGGAAGATAGCTTCTCATCTCCATGAGGGAACTATCATGAGATTTCCCAGAAGTCTCAGGAGAAAGCCATGCCTACACGGAGGCCTCATTGGCTACTCAATGGCTATCTCCAGCTTAAAGGCTAGCCTCCACCCCTACATCTCAATCATGAAATTAACATAAGCACGTGACTGCCACAAGTCCTTAGTATCAACTCCTCACTTTTCCCACTCTCTTTCTACCCACGCCCACCGTGAACCTCTGATAATTTATAAACTACTATTTTGTCATATCTTACACTGTCTGACATCTTCCTTCATCCACTTTTCTATTGCTCATCCTCCAGGGAGGGGGTTAGTATTGAAAGAGTCCTTGGAAAGTGGTTAAGTTCACAGCAGCCAAACCTGATGGGGAAGAATTAGTCTTCTGCTTTCATCATCATATTTGGTCATCCCCACCCAGTGTGTTGAAACTCTCTTTCTATAGTAATCCAAGTTTATAAGGTTTGTTGTTATACAGCTAGGCTGACAGGTTCAGCTCATGCTGACTCCATCCATTATAGAAGAAAATGCTGCCCAGTCTTGTGTAAGCAACGTGACCACTGGCAGAGAATTGATTCTCTGCCAGTTAGAATTGATTCAATGGCAGTGAGTTTAGTTTTGAGTTTTCAACTGAGAGTGGTCATACTTATTGGACAATATTCAGCTATGAACTCATAGAATTTTCATTGGCAATTTTCAGGAGCAGATAGTCAGACTTTTCTTTCTAGCCTATATTACTCTGGAAGTTCTGCTGAAAACTATCCACCTTAGATGAAATTGCTGGTATCTGACACTTAATATCACAGTAACGGACCAACCTTCACAGTATGACAAACTGTCAGATTGTCTCTCTGTAATTTAGTTTACTGTAGAGTCATTTGCTTTCATTTGTTCGAGGGGTAGATTGCAAAGGTAGAAATTCAGACACACTCAAAAAGATCAACATTTTAATAATATACTTTTCATGGGCACTTTTTTACTGAAAAAGAATGTAACAAGAATATTTCTCCATACTCAGCCTATGCTGCATGTTGCTAGGGTGCAGTCGTACATTGCAGTGCCTCTCAAAGGTCGGGAAGGCTCACTTGAGCTCTCGCTGTAAGCAAGCACTGTGTGAGATTCCATGTGGCACCCAGTCCCCATCTCTGAGTTCTAACAATGTCGTGAGAGATAAAAGACAAAACCTAACACACAAGAGTGATTCAGACACTCAAATGCTGTATGAGTTAAAGGGAAAGAGCCCCTGGTTTGGTAACCAGATTCAGCACATGAAAACAAAGGATGTCCAGCTAAATCTGAACCTTGTAGAAAGAACAAACACTTTCTTTAGTGCATCGTTAATATCATTTGGAACATATTTAGACTAGAAAGAAAAGAAGAAAAGAAGAGAGAAAGACCACTCCTTATTGTTCAAGGATTCAAATTTAACTGGGCTTCTTGTATTGGTCTCTGCAAAGAAGTCATGAAAGATTGGGAGATGAGACTAGGATTATCAGAGAATCATGAGATGGTGTGTGGGGGTGGGGGGGTGGTGTGGTGTCTGCAACAATCAATACCTTTAAGAGGAGAATGATTGAACAGGGCTTCCAGTGATTAGGTTAGTAAATCTCCAGTGGTAATTGAGTTCCCTAGAGCAGCTTACAGTGAGAAAAGTAGAAAATAAGCAGAATGAAGAGGGGTTGAATGTTGACTAAATTGTCTGAGTTCATCTCAAACAAGACATTTTATTCACAAAATCCACATTTCAACGTGAGAGAAACCTACTCTTAAAAAGAAAACTCTGTGAAAGTTTTTGCAAGGTCAGGCCTCCCACCTCTCAATTTATGCACGTACATCATTTGCACATTATACATCAGTGTCAACTCTTTAGAAGGGTCCATCGATACTGCATTTTGAAATCGCTTGTTTTATGCTCAAAGAGTTCTTTGCAGGGACATTACATTCCCATTTGAAGCAAGCTTGATAAAATGAGAAAGAGAGATACATAATCAGGAAGCTGCATGTGCGTTGGGGACCTGTGCAAATGTAAGTTGTAGTGATGACATTCCACCCCTCCAGCTAATCACTCTGGGCTGCTGGCAAAGTCACACTGTCTCTCATAGACCTTATGCAAGAAGCCTTTCTTGCCTAAACATAATAGAGGTTGTCTCCAAAGTTTTTAGTATAATGCAAAACACATGCGTATGCAACCCTATTCTGATGGGTACATGTAGGTCTCTGGACTATAAAATCATCTGAGCAGTCTTTAGTCTCCCTCAAATAAAAGTGTATGAGCTGAATATTCCTCTTTCTCACCTGTGAGTCTAAGTACAATTTCATACATGGCAGCTCTACAGTCTGGTCAGCAGAGGAGAAAGCCCCAGTTGGATCAACCACAGCAAGCCTCTGCACCACCTGCATGGCTCAGAAACACAGGAACAGTGCACACTGCACCCTGGCCACTAGCCAAGGTGTGCCATCCATCCTTTTCAGAACATATTTAGTATCTACCCCATCCTCAAGACACTGCAATACTTTTAATAATAATTTATAAAAACAACCTTTGGTGAGAAAAGATGCGTTGCTTTTCTGAGTTGGCTTGAACTGGCATTTCAAACATTGATGTAAAGACCTGTCTTTGACCCAGACTCCGCACAGTCCTCTGAAGCTCAAAAATCCCCTCATTGCCAGCAGCATGGAGTCCACCTTCCCCAAAGGAAAACCCACAAAGGTTCACCACTTAATGTTGACACATCCCCTCCAGCAAGAGGCACCAATGCCATTTTTTGAACCCAGTTGTAGGCCTTGGAGGAAGGGGACTTAAGAATTCCAGGAAACTCCAAGCAAGTTTCCTGTATGCCTTTCAGCGGGTGTTCTGGGTTTGTTCCACATCTGTGTTACTTACCAGAAGCCTGACTTCAAGCCAGTTGTCATCAAGTGCTTCTAACTCATAATGCCTATGCTCCAATGGTGCCTTCAGAAGTATATCACCAGGACTTTCTTCTGATAGACATCTGAATGTATGCCAGACCCATCAGAAGACTCCGGACAAACCTCCAGGCATTGCACATTTTGAGGCTAAGTTTCTGCATCTGGGAAGTGAGAAACATACCACATGAAGGCTTATTGCTAATATTTCAGCAGACAAACAAGTGACTATGCAAAACGTTCATCTGCAATGGTGGATATTCAGGTTGATGTTAGGGGTTCTCAAAGAACAGGGCCCTGACCGTGACAATCAAGTGCACACTTGTACACAGCCAGGTCACTTTAGAAAGATTTCACTTTTGGAGGCATGAAATAGTGGATAGGTCATCCTTGTTAATAAATAAAAATTCTGTGATCCATTATATTTTACTTCATGTCTTATATGGAAATCATATAAGAAATCAACTCAGATAAATGTCATGGAAATAGCACCCTAAGCTTAATTTCATGCAATGCTCTTAGTACTGAGCTAGGGAGAAATATATCAGGCACTGCAGCTATAGAGCTTCATAGCCATTCTAGATTCTAGACTGTTGGTTGACTCTCCTTGCAAAGCCCCCAGTCTCAGGACAGAAGTCACAAAGAATTACCTGAGACACTCACTTGAGCGAGCAGTGCACTGTGGAGGCAAAGAGTGGCTATATCTGCTTCCTGTTCCTCTAGTGACAAATGAAGGGCTGTATCCGTGCTCAAAAAGGCCAGTTTTCTTTAGGGTATGAAATCACTGTTTGAAGGACACATGGCCAAAAGTATGGCAAAGACACTAAGCAACTGACTCTTGAGCCTGGGTAACAATTACAACACAGTCAGTAGGGTCAGTAGTGAAGGTAGTATGGGAAATGATGGAACTCAATGTGAAAAAGACACATGCAGATCCCAAATGAAGAGCATGAAACAAACAAACAAAAAATCCCCCCCCCCACACCCAAACCCATGCCTGAGGACTGTGGAGAACATAGCTTGTTTCTTTGTGCCCTGGAAAGTCATGGGGTTATGACTTCAAGGAGACATACTAGCAGAATCAAAAAAAAAAAAAGGTGGGGGGGTGCTGTTTGTCTCTGGAGGAATAAGGCAGGTAGATCAAATGGTCCGCCTGTGCTTGATGTGCTTGATGATGGAGGTATGTTTTTGACTTAACTTTGTTTTCCAAACTGCTGAGAGTTCCCGTCCTCCCTATGTGTTCTCCACATGACACATCTGGTCCATCATTGAGTCTCATCAGTGTCCCTTCTTTGAAATTCCCTTCTTCATTCACTTTCCCGTACTCTGAACTCCACCCCAGTCATCTCTTACCTTGCCCACCCCAAATGCTCATACTTCTCGTCTTACCCCTGCTAATCCATATTCTGAAGAAAGCAGTCTACTTTAAATGTAAATCATAGCATTTCATATCTCTAACTTAAATCTTCTGGAGTTTTCTGAGTGTGGCTGCAATAAAGGCAAAATGGGGTGTGGTTACGACAGAGTAGATGAACGACTTAACCTGCCAGGTAATCAAAACTCGAGAAATTTAAGGCTTTTGTTGTAAATCCAAAATGTATCAGCCCCCCTCCCTTGCAGTGAAAATTCCTTTTAAGCTCAATCAGCAGAATATTCTAGCTCAGGAAATTAGTAAGCAAAGTGAGTAGCCAGACACAAAGAATTCCTCATTTAGATAAGCAATGCAGTCTGAGGCACTGGGAGAAGGTAGTCTGCTAACCATTAGAGGAATGTAGCTATTGATCATTGTTCCCTAAGATCAGTTATTGTTGTCACATTGTTTGGAGTAGATAACTTACTTGCTCTTCACTGGATTTTGAAGCAGTGTGGAGGTACTAGGACCTACCCTTTCCATTGGTGTCATACTTGCAGAAAAAAATGTATAAGCATTTCTCAAACAAACCCGAGCTCTGACTTTGGTTGAAGCAGTGACAGGTAATTTTGGGTACTTGCTCATGACAACAGCTTGGACCTCCTCCCCCAGGAAATCCTCTACCTTCCTCTCAAATCTTACCTTCTACTCTTCTTTCTCTCACTCACTGCTCTCCAGGCAAAGAAAACTCAGTTGGCCAACTTCTTTCCTGCCCCAGGAACTTTGCACTTCTCTCTGAAATGTTCATGCCTAACTCCTCACCATCAGATTGTGCATCAAATGTCACTTCCCTCGATACCTAATACAGCAAGCCACCAGGGTCATTTTGCTCTCCACACTCTCACATAAGCACCTTTATTTTCTAGAGCCCAATGAGGCATCAAGGTTGCATTGTTCATCTGCTTACAATTTACATCAACGTCTTATTGTCTGTCTCCACCAGATAATGGACTCCAAGAGAATTGAAACCATGTCTATCTAGTACCCTGATTCGTGCCCAGCACCCACAATAGTCTCTGACACACAGTTGGCATTCATATATTTGAGAATTCTCAAGTAGGCCAGCAATGCTGGACTCATGCATGCAATGAAACGTCCTGATCATCATGGGCTTGTCTGCCCAGAACTCACAACTGTGGGCACATGCAGGTCCAGTACTAAGGATGCCATTAGCAGACCAACAGCTGCCTGAACCCTCCGTAGAACATCACAGCTGCTTAGAATCCTCCCACTTCTCAGGAGAGCCTGTCTCCAATGGCTGACGAAGGCAGGGTATAAAAGTCTAGCTGTTTTGCTCAAATCAGAACAACTCAAAAGGGTTACTCCTTTCTTGCCAAGCTTGTCTTCTATCTCCCTCCTTCCTCTGAGCAATCCAGAGGACTTTTCCTCTATTCCACAAAAGGTGATCCCAAGCATATACCATAATTAATCCCTTGCACTAGATTCTACTTACTAGACACCTGACCCGAGACAAGCTACAACTAGTGCTAAGCAACATGCCAGGAACCAGAATACAAAGGTAGAAACCCCAGGTCCTCCCCAGTGGGATTGTTGTGCAGTGCCACAGAGAGGACCACAACCCAATTTACTAGAACAATAATACTAAAACTTCTCTGTACAAGTGCAAAAATTGTAGCTGATGAATAAAAAGCAAACAAAGTAGCATTCTAATCTACTGTAGAAGTGTCAAACATTGAACAAGGATCTCTTAAACCAGCTCATTAGCAGCAGTGAAGATTTGGCTGGTCCTCAGCAAATGGGGCCCTAAGCAAAACGGTTCATAGTGATTGCTACCCAGCACCCAAAGCACCTGCACTCATGGTCCATGGGCAAGAGGCTGAGCCAGCAAGCTGTACAGTGTGGGCCAGGTAGCTCACTTGCAGAGTTGAGTATGCATGCATTGAACCACCATGTGGTCTTTTAAAACCCCTTCTGTAAAAGACAGGTGTTCTCAAATGGAGATCTTTGCTCTGGCTTTAGCACCTGTTAACACAACTTTTCTAGGAACAGGAAAAAGAGCATCCTGGAATTGATTTTGCTGATGGTTGTGCCAGACTTTTTAATGCTTACATGATTGAATCTTATAATATGTGAATTATATGTAAGCAAAGGTATTAAATTTAAAATTAAATAAATTAAAATTAAAAATGTCTTAACAACTAAAATCAGGAGAGCAATCCTGTACTATGAATAATGGAACAATATTATGCATGATCCTGCACTGTCCCCATGATCCATATGTCAGGGGTTGAACTGTTGTGATCCACAGTTTACATTGGCTGGTTTTTGAAAGTAAATCACTGGACCTGACTTCCTAGCCCATATTTGTCTGGAAGCTCTGCTGAAATCTATTCCATATATAACATAACATACATGCAAGCAAGCCTTCACTTACAGATAGGTGGTGGTCATACATAGGAGGCATTGACTAGAAAATAAACTCGCGTCTCTCACATGGAAGGCGAGAATTCTATCACTGAATCATCAGTACCACAAATGTCCTCCAGGGGCAAAGCTGTGCTATGATACTGCTACAATGGAGGGACACACACCTGGAACACAGAGAGACCTCTCACCCTACCTTGAGGTAGTCAGAACAGCATCCCAAGGAAAAAATGCTTAAGGACAGTTCTGAGGAAAAAGGGAATGTTAGTGAGGAGAAGGGAAATTGGTGTCCACGTGGATTTAGGTTTCAGGGGTGCAAAGGGAGAAAGGTAAGTGAAAAACTATATCACCTACACAAAAGACTATGTACACTGTCAAAATAAGTGCACTTGTTAAGCCAGAGAATCGGATAAGGACTCATGGAGGAGAGACTGTGGCAAAATGGCTGACTATTAAGGGGTCCCATTTCCTCAACTCCCACATCCACTATTGCCAGAGGGGCAGCTGGACAGGTCATCATCTGATCATTCCCACCCCTTTCGAGCAACACACAATGAGCAAGTCAGTTAATCTCTCAGGGCCTGTGCATCCTCCAGGACTGTGGACAGGGTGGAGAGGAAGGTCGATAGGGCTGACTTCATCTATGATTTCACCTATGATTTCATGATTTCTTTCATGATTCTGTTTGCTGACTCCTTCCCCATGGCCACATCACTGGCTCTGCATTCCTCGATTCCTATCCAAATGACATAATCTGCTCATCACCCCTCAGTCCCATCTTCCTATCCAAATGACATTATCTACTCTTCACCCTCTCTGTTAAGGAAATGCAATGGTGATTAAAACCTCCTTTGGGCCTGATAATTAAAACAATTATTGGCCTTTCAGAGAACATAATTTATAAACTTCCTCGAAAATGCTCTCACCTGGGAAAATTTACTTTTGATCTGGGCCTGATTTGGTCTTTTGTTTGTTGGCTTGCTTTCTTTTGAGGAGAGAGGGACAAGAAAATAGTAAGGCTATCCTGGGGGATTTGTTTTGTTAGTTTGCTCCATTTCTTGACTTTGTAAAAACTTACCCAGGAACTGATATTTTTATTCTAAAAGAATTTTTATCTCTGTCAGATCTCTAGCTCCATTTTGCTAATTAAACTTGTGAAATGAGAAAATGGATAAAAGTTCATTCCAGAGTTAGCAGCTGAGGCAATTGGGCATACTAATTGATCCTTCTTCTTCCCCAAAAAAATACACAGGGTGAAGTGAACAGTGGTTCTTTTCCACAAAAACCTACCTTTGTTAGTCAGTAGGGCCAGGAGAAACCAATTATAAAGTACATCCACTACAATGTTATATTTGAAGCATAAGTAAAGCAATACTTTATTGCTTACTTTCATACTTTAGACAATTTTTGCTATTTATTTCATATGATCAATAAATAATCTGGCATTGACTGTGAAGTAAGAAGATGGTGGGACTTTAAAAAAAATTGATCACATATCTACATCTAAGTGACATTTAGAACATACAGGAAATATTGGATATTATTAGAATAACAGTGCTTTATGAGAACAAATGTGGTTTATGCTAAATAGCAATGATTACTGCTTTGAAGTTATATTGTGTTTTATATACCTATTAGTCATTACTCTGAGAATAACTTATCAAAACAGGCATGATCATATCTTTGGTAATTACAAAGGATTTGAAGTTCTGAAAGCAAGAGGCACAAAATCAAAAAGAAGGAAGTAACAGATTTACCTTACCATGTGTTTTTTTAAAATCCATGTGTTTTAGTTAAAATTTCTTTTGTCGTTGTTATTAAGATTATACACAGCGGAACATACAGTGATCCAATAACTTCTATATGTAGAACTCAGTGATTGTGATTACGTTCTTCAAATTGTATAATCACTGTCATTTTCCTTTTCTGAGTTGTTTTCTTCTTCCTTTTTTCTTTTCCTTTCTTCAATTGCCAGAAAATTCAGTTTTTCATATACCTCATTTATTCGGTATGCTAAACAAAAAATCAGAGAAGCTCAATTACATGAAGAAGAATATGACAACAGGAAGGGAGGAAGACATCAACCTGTAATATGCAGATGATACAACCTTGCTTGTGGAAAATGAGAAGGACTGGAAGCATTTGTTAATGAAGATAAAAATTGCAAATATGGATTAGGACTCAATGTGAAGATTTAAAACTGGACAGTAGGTAGCATGACAAGTCGAGAAAGGCCTAAAATTTTCAAGAACTTTGTTTTCCCTTTATGTTCAATCAATAGTCATGGAAGCAGCAGTTAGGAAATCGAAAGGCACATTTCATGGGGTCGATCTTCTGTTCAAGACCTCTAGCATATTGAAAAGTAAAGACGCTATTTTGAGGATTAAGGCACGTCTTCCCCAAGACATGGTATTTTCCATTACTTCATATGCAACTACAAACTAAAGAAATTCACAAAAACAAGGAGCTTGGTGAGTAGGATAGATACCAAAAGAAAATCACAACATGGAATCAAATATTCTAAATGCAAAGGCAAAAAAAAGAATTGCAAAAGCAGTTTGGGGGGAAGGAGGAGATACATACAAAGGGAAACCACTGAAATTAAGCTCTAATTTCAAAGCAGAACTCATGCAAACAAAAGGGCAGTAGGATGGTTTACATAAAATTCAGATGGGGAAAAATAGACAACTAAGAACACCCAGAAAAATTATCCCTTAAGAATGATAGCAAAATTAAGACTTTTCAGATAAATATAAATAATTCTGTAGACCAGCTTTACAAACTGCTAAAAGGATTTCTTCAGAATACTAACAATGATAGATATAAATCTGAAATTATGACATACCACAATATCATCTAGATATCAACTGAGAAACAGAAATATCAAAAATTAATTAGACCTTCTAAATGTACACATAAAGGGGGTCATATATGGTTCATGCACACTAGGTAGGCTATCTATCCCTTTACTTGGGAGAACAGATTATATAAATTACATGATGTGTGAACTGAAGTCTGTCTAAATTTTGGAGCTCCCCAGATAGTATTGCACTCATATAATATTTGTACTTTTGTGATTGAATAATTTCACTGATTGAATAATTTCACTCAGCTTAATGATTTCCAGGTCTCTCTATGCCATGAGGGACTACATGGCTTCACCACCATTTTATAGCGATGCATTATATTCCATTGGGTGATTTTTTTTGGTATGCTTTTGTGTATATGAAATGCAGGATTTGTCAATCTCTATACAGTAACTGTAAAGAAAGAGAGGTGGAGGAGATGTGGGGAACAATAACCGTGAGTACAGAAAAGAACATGTTCTAAAATTGGAGTGATGCTTGTAGAACTCTTCTTAATGTGTTTGAACTATTTAATTGCATGATATGTGAGTTATATGCCAAGAAAACTGCTAAAATAGCAAATAAATAAAATAGATGTTCAAGATGAGAAACGGAAACAGATATCAATTTGTAAGCAATGACACCAACAAAGCTAAAAGTAGAGATAAGTGGTGTAAACAAAGGATGTTGGAGTGGAGAAGAACCTACATGATATTACGCTAGAATGGAATCTTTACTTGTAGAATGGATAATTACTTGTAGGCTAACCCCAAAGAATACTAATAAAACTTCCCAAAAGAACATCATCCATGGCTCAACAAACAATGGAAGAAATGTTCAAAAACATTAGTCATGTGTTGCCTGTAAGTGTCTGTGAGTTGGTTCCAACTCATAGTGAACTGCTTATACAAGAGAGCGAAAACTCTCTAGCTTTGTACCATCCTCAGTTAGTTGCTGACTATGAGGCAGTTGTAGCTTTCTTGTCAATCTATTTCATTTGTGGTCTCCCTTTTTCTCTCCCAATGATCCTCTATGAAGCATGATATCAGTGGTGGTTAGGCCACTCAAAAATAATTACTGAGCTGAAGCCATATTCTCCACTTGTCTACCAATTTGTTATTTTGCATTGACAGAATCCCCATTTTTCTATGACTAAGTAAATGAAATACTGAATATACTGAGTTTAAGTTGACACAAAAATCTGCCAAGGCCTAATTTTACAACAAAAGCTATATTAAAAATGTGATGAAAAATTCGACTTATATTGTCTGTATTTTCTGCTTGGAAATAGATGTGTGGGTAGAAACAAGCATTCTCATACACTACTGACAAGAAAAATTGAGTCATACCTATATAAATTATATGTATATTGGATGTGTTTATTAATTATACTTTTAGTTGTGCACAAAATGAGTAAAGAAGAATTTCTCTCATAGCAATGTTGTAAGGCAAAAGGTAAGAAAGTATCTAATATTCTTTATTATGTAGTAAGTTAGAAAAACTATGATATAGCCATGAGATATTAAGTGGCTAATTCAGAAATTGATGCTGGAAAGGGAAAACCTAAACTAGGGAATATAAATGAAGAAGCTAGTTGGAAGATTACTCATGCAATATGATCCTATTTCTCATTTAAAATTATATTACATACAGTTTATCCATGCATATGTATTGTGCTTTTAATATTATAGTTATTCCAAAAGTTAATTCATTAATAAGGGATTCCATTGCAAGTTTTTAGCACCATCCTACATATCCACATTATTTCCAATTGTCTTCCACTCTCAATTAAGTTCAGGTTCAGAAACTCAACATTTAATCTTCAATTTCTCTGTTCCCTTTCCATTCTTAGTGATTGGTGAAGTCTTAGCACCAAAGGAGCTTTACTTTTTTGTTAGTCTGGATTGACCAGAGAAATAAATTCATAAAGATGAAGAGTGGATACTTGTCTGACTTCTGCCCAATGGCAGTTTTCTTCTTTGGCTAACCAGATGTCAGATTTAGGTTTTCAGTTTACCGTGTTGTTTTCTGGAAAAAATGTGGGAAGTCAAAATTTTTATTATTTTGTTCAGTTGTCTTTGGCTATTCCTATTTGAAATTGTAAAGATGGATGTGACTAATGTATAATTTGACCTCAGAGGGCAAAATCACCACTTGAATTTCTCAGAGACCATGCTACTTAGTGAATATGGCTGACAAAAAGTCCAGCTCTGGCTTGAAGCAGCTGCCTAAGGCAATATTTTGTATCAGTGGAGTAGTTTAGAGAAAGATTAAGATAAAATGGATAACCATTGAGTTTGACTGTTTTCATAATTGAGTTTAGGATCTGGCTCTACAAGGTTTATGCTGTCTTCTATTGTTAATTGATATAATGATTGATATAAATGATTATTGGGAAATAAAAATAGAAAGTTTGTAAGAATACTTGCCTTAAGACATGAAATTGGAATTTAAATGGGTTAGAACACACCTGCAAGGAAGGCTCTGAAAGGATAAGCCCCATCCAGTGTCTTAAGTGCCCCGTGCATTAGAAGGTAAAGAGACTAGCCTACGGGACTGTTGACAGGATGAAGAAAAAGTAAGAAACCTGTGTTTTTTTTTTTATTTTAACTTGGGGTTTGTCCTGAGATTAGAAAAAGTTGGAGCCATAGAATAGCGCGCTGCTCTAAGACTGATCCTGGATCCTGGATCCACTTGCCAAGTGGAAGTAAGAGAAACACAGGAATAAAGACATTTGTTGAGTCTGGTCTCTGACACCTGTGGACCAAGTTCACAGGGACTAAAGGAGAAGGTGAAAGCAGATTGACTGGTCTGAAGTTTGTGACCTGGCACAAGGAGGTTATGGCTGTTGAGAATTTGTGATGGGGGTCCATGATCTAAAGACAAGGCAGCCAAATGGGCATCCTGGTGAAGCTAAGTGAGGCAGTCCACATTGAATTGACCAGAACCTGCCAGATGGTGATATTTTTGAGCCTGTAAACTGGTACATATTGCTGCTGACTTTATGATTGGCGTATCCTAATTTGACTTTGCTTGTAGATGCAGACTCACAGAGTTCCAATTGGAATGATGATTCTTCACATCAAAGAACAGGTTTATCTCCTCAGAGCATAGGGTTGATATAAGTGGAGAGTATAGAAACTGGATACCCAAAATTGGGCAGAAAAGGGATGAAGTAGTTTGCTTATAGACTTTCATAGTTGAAGAATATGTTCATTGGATTAAATTGTAGATGTTCATTTAACTGCCACGTTTAGGCATAGAATGTTATTGTATTGTTCACTTATAGAATATGATGTTTAAATGAGGCTCTGGCACATGTTGAATTATATGCATTTTAGTTTTACACTATTATGTAAAGATAAATTTTTACATAAAACAATAATAAAATCATAAAAATTATCATATATATTCATGTATAAGCCAAGTTTTTCAGTACATTTTCATGCAGTTTTTGTGGCAAAATTAGGTGCCTCAACTGATATTTGGACTGGCTTGTATTCAAGTACATATTGTATACATGGCTAAAGAGTTGTATAAGAGTGTCAAGTTGACAGGGTGGTCTGTGGCAGTAACATAATCTCCTATCAACTTGTGAAGGGGTGGTGTCTAGTCTGTCAATCAGGTCATAGCCAATGAGACCTCTGGTATGGATATGAATTCTGGTATGAATTTTCCTGAGGATTCTAGGAACTCCTATCTTCCTTTCTGGAGGTAGGACACACATTCTGCTTTGTCTCCCTGCAGGACATTCCTGTTGGAAAGCCACATGAAGCCATGCTGATGGAGCCAGAACCGTGGAGCTAGAAGTGTCACGGGGAGTTCCACACCTGCACTGAGATGCTTCCAACACCACTGGATCTATAAGACTTTCTACACAGTGGCCTATGTTCTTCCTGCATTTGGTGTCATTGGATGTGTTGCATGAGTCTGAAGAGGAAATGATAGACTGGTATAAGACATATGGGTTAATATCAGACTTCATGTACTTGTTCTGGACTGGTGTGGGATGTTTTCTCAATATTCAACTGCTCTTGTATATAAGCCTCTTTCTTACACACATGCATGTCCATTAATTTGTTCTTCTAGTCAACCCAGACTAACACAATTTACAGAGGTATTTTCATAAAACTAAACCAATGGCCAAACCATTGTTAGGGGCTTCTGATTCATGGCAAGCACATGTTTTACAGAATTTAACTGCCTCATCGAGTTTTCTTTCACTCAACTACTGATGACAAGGTGGGAAGTTCATAACCCCTACCCTAAAATGCAAGCTGGAGCTCCAACTATACAGTGACATAAGATGCCCTTTGTCCACCAAAGATTACCTGGGTGGATGCACACAGGAATTCCCTCCCATGACTTCACAGTCTTATGCATATTCTACAATAGGAGATTCTTCAGAAACAGAGCATATTTATTCTGGATCTGAACAGAGTTCATTCTTCTGGATATCTCTCTTCAGTGCTGCAAATTAATTTGAGTTTGAGCTGCCAGAAGCTAGCTACTCCAGAAATAAATATATACCTGAAGTAAAACAAATCCACCTTCAATAATCATATGGAGTACACCAACTCTGTGTTCAGAAGGAGAAAGGAATTGTTTAACAACCCACTGTGGTGTAGTAGAGCTTGTTGCCACGACTCTATAAATAATAAAACTGCCCCAGACGTGCCTTCAGTGAGCTATGAAGGATACTTGATTTGCTCCAGCTCTGGAAGCTAGCTGTGTGCCATCTGTTGTGCTGATAACACCGCTAAAGGGAGTCCCAACAAAGCTAAAGGCCTCCTTCACATTATAGCTTTCCCTGTGTGCTCTTCAAACATGGCACGCTGCTTGGGGTATTGGTTTAGCCAATCTTATTTAGATTAATTTCAAAAACCTGTTCCCATTCATTCCATACCCTTTTTGTTCAGCTTCGCTGCTTTGCCCTCCCTTCCATATGGCCTTGGCAGCCGGTGGTGGTGAGTTGACAATCCCTGGCTCAAGTAGGGCCTGACCTCATCACTAGTCTAATCACATCTGTCCGAAAAGGAGACAGAGCACAGTGAGAGCCAAGGAAAAGCAGGGCAGAGAGGTCACCAGAAAGAGGAAGAGCCAACAGAGTGCCCTCACTCCTACCCCGCCCTGCCCCACACCACATGGTTGCTTTCTTTCTGCCTCTGGTGGGTATGGAGGAGAGTACAGAGAGTTGAAGGTCTGCATGGGTAGGGTGTGAAGGGTTCATATATGGCTTCTGCCTCAAGATCATACCTTCCTTTCCCTCCATTTCTGCTCCAACATAATTTGTTTTCCAAAAGCCAGGCACTCTTTTTGAAATAGCATAACCTAGAGACCTCTCTCCTGTTCAGAGCTCAATGAGCTCTGAATGTTATGTGTATGGGTCACACACAAAGTGAAAGCATAAAGCAAATCTATAAAGTTTGCTTTAGGTTTGCTTCCCTGAGTTAAATTATGAAGAAAATAGATTTACATCCAAACCCATTTGTCCCTGCAGGACAGCTTCTATTGATATCATTCATTCTTCCAGAAAAAAAAATCACCTAGAAACAGGAAGAGGAAGGCGGTGCAGGGCAGCAGCTCCTGCCCTGTGGGTCTGGAAGTACTTTCCAGATTCCCGGGCCTGTCAGCAGGCTGAGGTCAGGATTGAGGAGGTTTGAACTTGCCTCATGTCAGCGTGGCCCTCGAGACGCTGGTGACAGAGAGTTGGAGGCATGAAGTGTCACTGTGGTGGCCTTGCAAGGTTTCTCTGGTGCTCATGTTGGGCAGTGGCTTTCAACACCTCTGGCTGCTGCATGTGAGCAATTGCAGATGAGGGCTGGAGCTGTGACCACTGCTGGCGTGGGGCTCCAGGGCTGCCTCAGGCATTGCTCTCTTCTGGCCACCAGGTGCTCTGCCCATGCCTCCACATGCTCTGCCTCTGCCCCCAGATGCTCTGTTCAACCTCCTGGCATTCTGTCCAGGCCTTCTGGAGCTCAACCTCAGTGACAACTTCTTTGCTGTAGGAGCTGTGCTCTTACAGCCCTTCAGCCTGGGGGGCAACCAGCTGCAAAGTCTCCCTGCTGAGATCCAGAGTCGGTTAGAGTTCAGTGTATATGTCTTGGAGGATATATCATCAAAGGAATTCTGCCAGAATGAGCTGATCTTCCGTCTCTGAATTACGAGGTAGTTCGTGACAGCACAATCCAGTGTGCCTCCTTAGCGCTCACAGTTGGTTGTTTGTGAAGGCTTTACACTAACTGCCTGACATGCCTGCCTTGGGGGAATCCCTGACTCTTTGCATCTGCAAAAGTTGTGTCTATGAAGAAATCCCTTATTTCCTTTTGTGAGTGGTTTAACCTGTGACTCTCCAGCTCTCCCAGCATTCGCTGTACAGACACTGGAGTCTAGACCCAAACTGTTTTTTTTCTTCCTTGACTGCTGTGTCAAACAAATTATATTGGTAGACTTCTGGGGGAAGTGTTGCCTTCCACATATGTCCCCAGAATGTTCTTCCCCTGGTAGCCCTGCTTCCTGGAGCCTCATGTCCCAAAGCAAAGAACCTGACTCCACAAATGAAGGAGGCCAGAGTGGCTTTCCTGAGAATGCAGAGAGTTTGTCTGGGTTGAAAAAAGCACAGGGTGTTGTGAAACACTGAAAGGCTGAGCAAAGGTGTTTCAAACGGAATCTAATTTGAAGTTAACTAGAACAGCACCTCATTTTCTTCTGAACATTTGTATGTGCACTAGAGATGAGATAAAAGATTGCGTTTCATTTACTCTCCCGGGAGAAACAAATCCAGTTCCATGTTTGTATTCTTTGAATCTAATTTTCTCTGAATGGCAATTTCAAATTTGGTTGATTGCAATTTTCATTCAAAATTTGCATATATCGTGCAGCAGAATGAGACATTCTGAAGAGCAGTACAATACTAAGCTATGACTCTAGGCAGTTGAAATGAAGAAAGAGAGCTGAACATATTTCCATAGTTGGTCTTAGGTTTAAGTTGAACTTTGAGCTATGAAGAAAGATTTGACCACCACTATTATATTGGCAGTATATCTAAATTACATATTAGCTCAAAGATGGTTACATAAAGTCAATGTTTTCCTGAATTACTATAGTCAAGTAAGGAAAACAACTTTTATGTGAGATATCAAAACTCTTCAATTTGGGGAGAGTGAGGGGGGGAAAGAAAGGAACAAAAGTATTTAACTGGGAAGAATCCTGTGAAATGTACAAAAGGAAACTTCCAACTTCCCTTGAAAGAGTTTCTATAAACCTTTCTCCAGGGCACATTAGTAACACTGATGTCTCCAGAGTTATCAGTCACGGGCATCACCTCTCTGTCATTTTGTCTACACTGATGACTTTCAGATCACTGTGACACTGGACATTATGCCAAAGGTATGCCAGATATTAGTAGACTTATTTATGGTCGACACGCTTCATCAGAGCTCTTAGACTGAGGTGTACCAAGAAAAATAGCTTGGTAATCTACTTTTAAAAATCAACCAGTGACAATCTTATGAATAACAACAGGACATAATATGACTTGCTGGCACTGGACAAACCATCAGAAGGGACGTCTCTTGGGAGGATGGAGGACACTGAGTGGGATACACAGGCAAAAGAGATGCGATGATGAAATCAAAGTTGTGGACAATTGTGATGATGAAAGAACCAGGAAACATTTTGTTTTGTTGTCCATGGTGGCACCAGAAGGCATGGTTCACCTGATGCAAATAACAAGAGCAAGAACCCGTCACAGAGAACTGGTGTGTTCCAGGACACTATGAAGGTTGGGCTTGCTTGGTGTCATCATCTGAAAATCCAAGAGTGATAGACATTCACCCAAGCCAGTGAGTGCATATGTAAAAGGACACCAGTATTGCTTCCCACTGGCCCCTTTTTCCTCCAACATGTGAAGGTCAGTAGTCAAGAGTACAGAATACAGAGACAGAAACAGTTGTTTCAAATTTTCCTTAGCCACTTAAGAACTGTGTGACCTAATTGGCATTCATATCTGTCTAAGAGAGAACTTTATATCATAGAGCATTTACATATTGAGAAAGCATACCAGCTGTAGTGGTCATGTGCTTATGTTAATTTCATGATTGAGATGTAGGGGTGGAGTCTAGCCTGTTAATCTAGAGATAGCCATTGAATAGCCAATGAGGCCTCCATGTGGGCATAGCTTTCTCCTGAGATGTCTGGGAAATCTCGCGATATTTCCCTCGTGAAGTTGAGAAGCTATCTTCCCCAGTTGGGAGTTAGTCTCAGAGGCGATGAATCACGGACAAGACAAGATGGCAGCATCTGAGGAGCCAGAGGAGAGACCACACGGCTTTGCCCTGATGGAGCCAGACCTCTGAAGCTGGAGAGGTCACGTGGTGACCCCTACCAGTGATGAGTTCCTTCTGCCACCAGTGGAGGCTGTTGATGGACCCTGAGCCCTGGAAGTGAGGAGCCATGGGGAGACCACTGCCAGCACCGGGATTCTGCACCCACTGGCCTGTGACTTCGTGAGTCAGAAGGAGACTGGTATTAGGCATATGAGCTAATATCAGACTAACACAGCAGCCCAGATCAAGATCAAGTCCATGTGTCCGGTATTAGTCTATAAATTCCTCTTGAGACTCACGCAGCACATGCAATGATGCTGAATGCAGAAAGATCCCAGGCCAGTGGGTGAAAAGTCTTGTGGATTCAAAGACAGTGGAAGCATCTCAGCACTGGGATGGGTGTCAGCATGGCTGCCCCAGCTCTAAGGCTCAGGCTTCCATCAGCATGGCTCCATGTGGCTTATCAACAGAAAGGTGAAATAGGAAGAGTGTGCTGTGCCTTCACAGCGGGAGAGAAGCTGTGACCTGATTGACAAGAAAGTTCACCCTTTCATTCTATTTATCAGGTTGACATGAACTTATATAATGACCACAAGTCCCTTAAACTCTAAGACTACAGTCCTTTACAAAATGGATGTAAGGAGAACAGTGTTGGTCTGTTAGGAATAGGAACAAAACGCTTGCATCTAAAGCACATAAAAAATACCTAATTACCCTTTCCTCCATGCAGTCTTCTTTTCAACAGTTTCATTGGCATAATTCAGATACCATGCAATCAGTAGTACAATCACATCCATACAATTATCACCACAATTATTTTTAGAATATTTTCTTCATTCTTATAGTTAGTCGTTCCCCATTTACCCAATCTACTATGCTATGTGCTCAAGTAACCATTAATCCAGTGACTATTTCGAGTTATCTATGCTGGATTTCATATACAAAAAAACATTAAAAATAAACAAACAACCTGCAAGAACAACTTAAAACATATTTAAGATCTTAATTACAAATAAGGCACATATATTAAAACCAGAACACATTTCAATGGATTACAAGGACGATCAACTGATAAAATGCCTAACTGCAACTACTTTCCACTTTCCAATGCATTCTGCATGAAAACGATGCTCTTCACATTCCTAGTCCATGGTCTGAGGGTATTTCCTAGGGGAGCTAACCCATGCGAGTTTCCCATTCATTTTTTTTAGTGAATTATTTTTTAAATGGGTCAAATAGGAATTCAAACGATAAAATATTTCGATCTAACTGCACCTGCTATGTTCTATTTTACAATGTCGTCTGACAGGTTCAGGTCTATTCAAACCCCTCATCTATGACTGAAGGAGATTCATCCCTCAATGCTTAATTCCTGTGTGAACTCTGCAAATCAATTTTGGGCTTCCACTATCATTCATTGCCTTCTGCAAACTGAGTGTTCACAATTTAAGCTCTGACGTCATTTCCTTCTCTAGATTTGAATTACATTGTGGAATCAATACAGGCTGGTTTGTTTCTTCCATATGGACTTAGTTGAAATTCCACTTAGATGTCTATTTGAAATCAAGATTTTAAGATACAAGTTGCTATTTTTTGTGACAGCTGGGCACCATCTAATTATTTCATCATACTTTTCTGTAAGAGAACCCATATCTACAGTTCTTTAGTTCCAGTGAACTCAGAATCCAAAAATCAGACCTTTTGTTAAAAAAAAAAAAAAGCCAAAACCTTGCCTTGATCTGTACTCCCTTCTACTCTCTCTCCAAGTATAAAATATGCTGCTTATTCTTTTTCCTATAGATCTAAATCTTCCCTTTGATATTTGTCATGATTTTGTTTTATATGTGGCTATTTTAAATCACCTTCAAGCCTTTGCAGAACCTAGTATAAAGGAGGTGAGGAGGGTTTTAATGTTCTACAGCAGCACCATAATTCAAATATATCATCTCTTCTTAGGTCTTCCTTATCCAATGTCCAATCTTCACAGATGAGATCATTGAAAATACCATGGTGTGGGTCAGGCAAGCCTTAATCCTCAAAGTGACATCTTTGCTTTCCAACATTTTCAAGAGATCTTGTGCAGCAGATTTATCCAAAGAAATTCACCTTTTGCATCTTGACTACTGCTTCCATGAGCATTGATTGTGGATCCAAGGGAGATAAAATTCTTGACAATTGCAACCCCTTCTCTGTTTTTCATTATGTCACCTAGTGGTCTAGTTGTGAGGGATTTTGTTCTTTTAATGATTAAAATATTCTAGGTTTAGATATACCTTTATTTATTTATTCTATTAGTTGGAATCTAACATACAAAACATATCATTCCATATTTCAATAGTGTCAAGTTGAATTATACAATGGTTACCACAAATCAGTTTCCAACCATTAATTTTCTACATGGACTTCTTGACATAGTCTCCCTGTACTTCACCCCCAAGGGGAAAAAAAACACCTTATTTTCCGTTCTGATCAGTTCACCAATCCTGGGTTTCATATACCAAAAAAAACAAAAAGCATTAAAAGCTTCAAAAGGGTGACCTCCATTGACATAACACTTCTGAGATACCACTCTACTATGAATGAGCAAAAACCACACAATACAGAAAATTTTGGAAACCAGATCAGACCCAGCCTGCATGATACTGGGGGGAGTTTAGTAACAAAGTTTAAACTATTCAGGTCGGATTTATGCCTTTGATCCTCAATACTCTTCTCTGCCAACCACTCTTTTTAGTGAACACTTTCCTCCCATGCCTCTATTTTAGATAAGGAGAGTTCTCTAAAGGCTTATTTCCTATTTAGTTCCACAAGTTATCTTGGACTCCCACTGCCATCCATAGCCTTCTGAAAATTACATTTTCACCATTTAGGCTCTGGTCCAGATCCCTCCTTTGACTTTGTATGGTATGAATCCCAATCTTTCAGGGACCGATGATGGTGTCCCTCTTCCATGTGGACTTGGTTTCTATCTCTATGACTGACTGCTTGTTTAGAAAAAGGCCTTTACGACCCCTATTTCATTGGACAGCTAGGAACCATCTAAATTCTTTGCCATTTGCTTTAGCACCTGTATCTTCTGTGTTCCTTCTTGAGGGTGAGTACTGAGCAGGTCTATGATGTAAGAACTACAGTATATATTAGAGTATAAGCTGATTTTTTTAAAATAAGTCTTTTTATTGGGGACTTGTACAACTGTTATCACAATCCATACATCCATCCAGTGTGTCAAGCACATTTGTACATTTGTTGCCATCATTATTTTCAAAATATTTTCTTTCTACTTGAGCCTTTGGTATCAGTTCCTGTGGCAGTCATGTGCTTATGCTAATGTTATCATTGAAATGTAGGGGTGGAGTCTAGCCTGTTAATCTGGAGATAGCCATTGAGTAGCCAATGAGGCCTCTATGTGGGCATGGCTTTCTCCTGAGACTTCTGGGAAATCTCACGATATTTCCCTCATGACGATAAGAAGCTATCTTCCCCACTTGTTGCGAGTTAATATCTGAGACAAGGAATTACGCACAAGCCAAGATGGCAGCATTGGAGGAGCCGGCAGAGAGACCACATGGCTTTGCCCTGATGGAGCCAGACCTCTGAAGCTGGGGCAGCCATATGGACACATCTGCCAGCGATGAGTTGCTTCTGCTGTTGATGGACCCTGAGCCCTGGAAGCGAGGAGCCATGTGGAGACCCCTGCCAATGCCAGGATTCTGCACCCACTGACCTGTGTCTTCATGAGTCAGAAGGAGACTTTATAGACTGATTTGGAGCATATGGGTTAATATCGGACTTTTGACTTTGAACTGGACTGGGTTCAATGTCCTGTTCCTCTTGTATATAAACCTTTTCCCTACATCTATATGCATGTCTATGAAATTTGTTCCTCTAATCTACCCGGACTAACACAGTTCCTCATTTTTCTCCTCCTTCTCCCACCCTCTCTACATCATGAACCCTTGATAATTTGAAAATTATTATTATTTTTTCATGCCTTCACTGTCCAATGTCTCCCATCCCCCTACTTTTCTGCTGCTCAGCCCTCTGGGAGGGGGTTATATGTAGATCATTGTGATCTGATCAGTTCCTCCATTCTCCCTCCTTATTCTTACCCTCCTGGCATCTCTACTCTCATGATGGGTCCTGAGTGTTTTAGCTGTCCTGGATTCCCTGTGTTTCTAGATCTGATCTCTACCAGTGTACATCCTCTGGTCTAGCCAGATCTGTAAGGTAGCATTGGGATCATGATATTGGGGGGCAGGAATCACTGAAAAACTAGAGAAACATTGCATGTTTTATCAGTGCTTTGCTGCATCCTGATTGGCTCATCTCAATTTTTAGCATATTTTTACGTAGTTTTTGTGGTAAAATTAGGTGTCTCAACTGACATTCAGGTTATGTTTTTACTGTTTTTATGCTGAGCTAGGATTTAGTACAAACCCCAAACCATTCCTGAATCTATGTTTTTTTTTCTTTTTCTTTTATTTTCTATAACTTGGGACTTACTGCATATATCATGTCATGCCATAGTTCAATCATGTCAAACAAAAATGTACAAGTGCTGCCATAATCAGTCTCCAAACACACTTTTCCTTCCTAGACAACTTGACATCAACTCCCTTTTTTCTCTTCCACCCCCTCTATAGCCTCCCTCCCCCTGAAACTCTAGTTCTATTTGCTTTCTACATAATCTCAGTAGCCCTGGGTTTCACTTACTGAAAACCAGAGAAACAAATAATACAACTTCAAGAAGATGACCCCCAAAGGCATCTTTGAGATAAATCCTAATATGAACAAGAATATTTAAGAGAATGGCGTTCACAGGATTACCAGAATAATATGCATCTTAATCAGACATATAAAGCATTGATGTAGCAAGGTCTATTTGTCCACCAGCCAACAGTATACCACTCTTGGTACTACTGTCTTCTTCAGACATCATCTATTTTTTGGCTTAAGTCTTCAGGTTACAAGTGTGTCTAAGGTAGTATTCAGTTCATCCAATGGAAGTTCCACATGGAGTCTCACCAATTAAGCCTCTGGAGCAGAGTGTGCACCCTGAAGATCCAGGATTCAGTGTCCCTAGTGTTCTACAGCATATAGCCTGAGCTCCTGGGATGCCTCCAGATGCCCTAGTTCAGTTTTGCCCACCTGCTGCATGACACTAAAGACAACCCCCGCCCAATGTTCTCCAAAGCATCCTCATTCACTCCACCCCACACCTGCAGGTCAACTCCTCATTTCCTCCCCTCAACAGACATGCCCCTATGTTCCCCCAAATGTAACCATTCTCTCTCCTCTCTCCTGTGCTGCCTCTCTCTTCAGTAAACCCCATCCTGCTGAAGGGTCACCCCCTTCTCTGCGGGCCCTCACCCCAGATCAGCATGACAACCACGAAGCACAGTGTATGCCTGCTTCTCCCCGAACCTTTTGACCCCATCTGTTGTGAGGTGCTCTCCGGCCAAGTGACCTACTCTGTACTTACCTAGAACAGATGGCGTGTGGTTCCTTGGTACTGATCCAACTCTTTACCAGGCCGACTGGTCTTTGCCCAGAAAACTGGATGTCACACAAGTTTCAGCTGTGCCCATTCTGCTTCTTCTTCCAACAGCAGTGACTCATACAGCATTTACTCTTGTACTTGACTAACTTCACTTAGAATAATGTTTTCCAGATTCTTCCACATCTTGAGGTGTTCCATGGTATATTTGTTTTTCAAGATGTTATCACTGTTTTTTTAAGGAATATGTAGTATTACATTGTGTATAGGTACCAGAGAATTTTTTTATCCACTCATCTATTGATAGGAATTTAGACTATTTCCAGCTTCCTGCTATTGTGAACTGTGCAGCGGTAAATGTAGGGAAGCAAACATCTGCTCTTATTTCTGCTTCTTATTTCTTTTGAGTATATATGCTCAGTAATGGTATTGCTAGGTCATATGGTCTTTCAATTGCCATCTGTTTTAGATACCATAATATCACCTTCCACGGTGACTGTACATGTTTACCTGCCCACCAGCTCAGAGTTCCTATGTCACCACACTCTCTCCAATATTTGTTGTTTTTAGTTTTTTAAAAGATGATTTATAGTTGTGGCGTATGAAAGTATCTCATGGTTTTTTTACTTGCATTTCCCAGATGGCTAATGACCAGGAGTATTTCCTCATGTACTGATTTGCCATTCAAGTGTCATCCTTTGTGAGTCACTGGTTCAGGGCCTTTGCTCACCTTCTCAGAGGGCTATTAGTTATTTTTCTTGTAAGTTTGTAAAATTCTATAAATTCTAGTAATTAGTCCTTTGACTGTTATATCATTATAAAATACTCTTTCCCAGTTTGTTGGCTCTTTTTACTCTTTTAATGAAGCCTTTTGATGTACATGTTTTATTTACTTTTATTAATCATTTAATTGACAGCTCTTATAGATATCATAACACTCCATATTTCATCACATCAAGTAGTATTATATAATTGCTACCACAATCAGTTTCAAAAACATTTCCATTCTTTTGAACTCCTTGATATCAGCCCCCCTCTATCATCTCTCTTCCTTACCCTACCCCTACCAACACTGTTTTCTCCATAATAGGTTTGTCTTTGCTTTTCAGGCCATAACTTACACAATCCAACATATCCACTCATATACAAATCTGTTGTTCAATCCCATCAAATAGGATTATACAGTCATCAATGCTATCTGCTCCTTATTCCACCCTCCCCCACCTCTCTTCCTGTACCCTCAGAGAATCTTTACTCCTGTTACCATTTCTGAAATGATCTATCTTGGCTTTCATGTATCAAATGATCTTAAATATACAAATGAACATATGCAAATCTAACATAATGCAATAAAACAAATATTATTAAGTGGAGGAAATATTAAAGAATTAGAAGATAATTATTTGGTTCTTCAGTACTCTACTGCACAATGCATTTATCATCCCTTCCATATTGTCCTTGTGAGAGAGACACTTCAATTATCTTACAGGTAGGTTTGGGGTCTCCTTTGCACCCATGCTTCTCCACATCAATTTGGTTGCCTGTTTTTGAACTTGTGATACTTCTTCCTGTTGACACCTAATGATCACACAGGCTGGTTTGCTTCTTCCATGTGGACTTTGGTGCTTCCCTGTTAGATGGTCTCTTGTTTAACTACCAGCTTTTAAGATCCCAAGCAATATATCTTTTAATAGCCAGACACCATCAGTTTTCTTCACTACATTTGCTTATGCATCCATTTTGTCTTCAGTAATCATACATTGTCAAATTATTAGAAAAAAACATTCTTGCATTTAGGTAAGATTTAAGTAAAGGTTCAAATCCCATCTGCTTCCTTGTTGCATTTTTATTTTTAATAGGTCCCATCATCTATTTTATCTTTCACAGAGTGTGTTTCTTTTCTTGTTTCTGATAGACTGTGTATTCCCTGCCCTAGAGATCCTAGATTGGTCCCAATTCTCTCATTGATGATTGTGATAGCTTTGGGTTTTTCATTTAGGTCTTTGATCCACCTTGAGTTTGTTTTTGTTTCTTGTGTGAGATATAGGTCTTGTTTCAATCTTCTGCAACACTATTTATTGAAGACGGCATCTGCTTCCCACTTAATTTGGGGGGCGGCTTTGTCAAGAATCAATTGTCTGTATGCAGATGTTTTTTTCTGGGTTTTCTGTCCTGATTCATTGGTATGAGTAACTATCATTAGACCAGAAACAGCCTGTTTTTACAACTGTGACTGTATAATAGGTTTAGAGGTCTGGTGGTGCAAGACCACTGTGTTAGACCAGGTTGGCTAGAGAAACAAATACAGAGACACGCACATGTATAAAAAAATAGCTATATATCACAGAGAAATTATATATTGAGAAAAAATCCCAGCTCAGTCCAAATCAAGTCTTTAAATCCAATTTTAGCCCATTATATCCAATATCGGTCCATAAATTCTTCTTCAGACACATGTAGCACATGAAATGATGCTGAATACAGAAGATCACAGACTAGTGGGTGCAAAGTTTTATGGATCTAGTGACATTGAAAGTATGCTCAGGGTTCTGGCAGCCATCAGCATAGCTCCATGAGGTTTGTCAACAGGAAGGTGAAGCAGACTGTGTTTCACCTCCTACTTGCCAGGCTAGATTTCACATCTTCATTCTATTAATCAAATTGAAAAGAAATTGTGTAAATAGTACAAACACCTACTTTGTTCTTCATGAGGAGTTCTTTGCCTTTCCTGGGTTTCTTCTATATGTACTTGGTAATAAGTTTTTCCATTCTTTAAATAACAATGCTGGAATTTTATTGAGAGATTACATTGAATTTGTATATCGCTTTAGGTAGTGTTGACAGATTTCACAATATTGAGTCTTCTGAACCACAAACATGAACTAATCATCCATTTATTTAGTCCCTTTGGCTTCTTGTAGTAATGTTTTGTAGTTTTCATAGGATAGGTCTTTGGGGGGGGAGAGGTAGGTTTATTCCTAGGTATGTCAACTTTTGCATGGCTATTGTGAAATGAACTGATTAATTGATCCCTTTTTCTGCATTCCCATCAGTATTATATAGGATTCCAATTGATTTCTGGTTGCTAATCTTTGAACCCACTACTGTACTAAATCCCTCTATTGTTTCCAGCAATCCTATTGTGAACCCCCTAGGATACATACATAAAACCATAATACATAAAGTCACATTGTCTCCAAATAGTGAAAGATTAACTTTTCTTTACCCAATTGTACATCCTTGCTATCTTTCCATTTTCTTATGGTATTGGCTAGGACTTCCAGTACAATGCGGAATAGAAGTGTAGATAAGGGACATCCTTGTTGAGTTTTTCTATTCAGTGGAAATGTTTTCAGCATTTATCTATTGAGTATAATTTTGGCTGTTGATTTCTCATATATGACTTTTTATTGTACTAAGGATTTTCCTTTCTAATCTTATCTTCTTGATAGTCTTTATTAGGAATGGGTGTTGGATATCATCAAATGTTTTTTTGACATCAATTGATATGATCATATGGTTCCCGTCCTTTTGCTTATTGATATGGCAAGTTGTGAAAACTGTTTTTAGCATATTGAACAATCCCCGCATTACTGATATGAATCTCACTTGGATATCACATATTACTTTTCTGACGTGTTGCTGGATTCTATTGACCAAGATATCGGTGAGGATTTTTGCATCTATGCTCATAAGAGATATTGGTTTGTATTTCTCTTTTCTTCTGGTGTATTTGCCTGGTTTTGATATCAGCCTTATGCTAGCTTCATAGAATGAGGTTGGCAGTTTGATGGCCCATTCTATGTTTTGGAAGAGTCTTTGTAGGATTGGTGTCAGCTGTGAATGCTTGGTAGAATTCTCCTGAGAAGCCATCTGGACCACAGCTATTTCAATTAGAAGTTTCTTGACGATGTATATATTTATTCTTTTGCTTAGTCATTAAAATTCTTAATACCCATATGCATTAATTTGGGGAGAATTTTTTATATCTTTCTATTGTTGATTCCTAGCTATGTGGTGCTGTGGTCACAGAAGATGTTTTGCATGACCTCTATGTTTTTGAATTTCCAGGTATTTGTCTATGTCCTCCAAATTATTGAATTTGTTGGAATACAGTCTTTCATAGTACTGCATAATTAATCTTTTTATTTCATTAGGGTCCGTTGTGAGTTCCCCTGATTCATCCCTAATTCTACAAATTGATGTCTGCTCCTTCTTTTCCGTTGTTAAGTTTGCTAGCAGTTTGTCAATTTTGTTGATTCTTTCAAAGAACCAACTTCTACTTTGTTGAGTTTTTCCATTGTTTTTCTGTTTTTCAGTTTTTCGGTTCATTCGTCTCTGCTCTAATCTTTATTATTATTTTTATTTTGCTGTTGGAAGGATTATGCTCTTGACCATATCCTAACCGCTGGAGGCGCTATGTGAAGGTGCTGCCCATAATTCTCTCCTCCTTTTCATTGTGTGTATTTATTGCAATAAAGTAAGCTTGGCTAACTGCTTTTGCTGCATCCAATAGGTTTTGTACTTCATGTTATTATTCTCATTGGTTTCTAGGGACTTTATAATAGCCTCTCTAATGTAGATTATTATGCGTTTTTTTTTGAGGTGTGTGTTATTGATATCCAAGTGTTTGTCTTTGTTCTTATGTACTTTCTTTTGTTGATTTCCAGCTATGTAGGGTTGTGGTCAGAGAAGATATTTTGAATAACCGCTATGTTTTTAAATTTTCTCAGCCTTGCCTTGTGTCGAATAAGGCACATGCATTGAATAAGAATGTCTTTCCTTTTGTTTGTTTTTTTGTTGTTGTTGGTTGGAGAGCTCTCAAAAAGTCCAGAAAGTTGAGTTGTTCAATTGTGTTGTTCAACTTTTCAGTTTATTGTGCTTCTTACCTGTTAATCTATCTTTCTTTTAGAGCGGTGTGCCGAAAGCACCTACTATAACTGGTGATCTGGTAATTTCTCTTTTTCATTTCTTTGAGAGTTGTGTTGATGTATTTCAAGGGTGTTTCATTGGCAGCATGTGTTTATTACATTTATACATTTTTGCTCCATTGATACCTTGAGCATTTTGTAATGTCCTTTCTTATCTCTCATTATAACATGTGCCTTAAAGTCTATTAAACATGTTAAGGTAGAGATTAGTATTGCCACCTCTGCTTTATTAAGATTAGTACTAGTATTGTCACTAGCTTGGTAAATTTCATACCATCCTTTGACATTCAGTATTTTTTGTCTGTGAGTTTAAAAAGTGCCTGCTGAAAGTAGGAGATTGAAAGATTTTGTTGTCTATACCAGCCTGTTACTCTTTGTCTCTTAATCGATGCCTTCAAACCACTAAATTTAGTGTTATTAAATTAGGTGGTATCATTGTGTACTATTGTTTTTTGAATTTTTCTTTTGTCTCTTTTATAAGTGGTATATGTATATCTAGTTTATTCTAGTCTGCTTCTTCACTGGATCTGTAAGGTTTGGGGTACTGTTTTCAATGTGTTGGTTTCTCGGTGATGTTGATGGTTTCATGCTTGCATGTAGTAGTTTTGTGGGAGGTGTTCATAAAAAACTGGAAATTATTTTGTGTAAAGCTGGTTTTGTCTTCATGAATTCTATAAATGTTTCCTTATTTGAGAAATTTTTTATTTCTCCTTCAAATTTTATGGAGACTTTGTTATATACAGGACTGAGACTGCAGCTTTTGTCTTTCGACTTTCAGACTATGCTGCTCAACTCTTCTTTCCTGTATAGTATCTGTGAAGAGCTCTGAACTTATTCTCATCTTTTTACCTCTATATATAACTGGTTTTTTTTCTTTCTAGCTGTCTTTACAATTCTCCCCTTTTCCTTGAAATTGGATAATTTGACTACTTTATGTCTTCATGTGTTGTTGTTGCTGCTATTGTTGTTGTAGATAGGGTTTGTGTTAATCTAACTGTTGTTCTCTCTGCTTCCTGGATGGTTATCTTCTCCTCCTTTGTGATATTGAGGACATTTTCTTCCAAGAATTCCCTTACTATTTTAACTGTAGTCTTATTTCTTCTTGTTCAAGCACCCCAATAATTTGAATATTGCTTTGCTTGATGGAATCCCACCCCACCTTGAAACTTCCCTCAGACTCTTTTGATTTTGTTTGTTTGTTTGCTTGTTTCTCTCCTTTGCTTAATTCTGGTTCTTTATCTTATTCAGTTTTCCATTTCTTCCATTAGTTTGTTGAGATGGTTCACCTTATTTTTTTTATTTCTGCTACATTATACCTTGACTTCTGGATTTCCCTTTGATGTGAGGGTTCGAGTATCTCCATTTTTTTTCATTACTTTTCAGGAAGGACCCCCTAATTTCTTATACAGTCTTTAACACAATTCTCATGCATTCTTTCTCTGACAATTCAAGGGCTGCTTCTTCTGTGTCAAGAGTTGGATTTGTGAAATCTACAGTAATTGACTTGTTAATATTTTTTGGGGAGGGCTTCACTGCCCTCTGGTGGTGGGAGTAGGAAGCCCTGCCTTTGCTCCGTGGAGTTGGAATTTAACCTACATCCCAGTGGACCACAGTCCAGCGCACAACCACCATGCCACCAGGGCTCAACCTTTACTCAATCTTTTTTACAGTAGTTTTTTGTGTTGGCTGTTGTGTGTGTCACAGTTTGGTTGAGCTGAAGGTGATGCATAGTCTTCTTGGATGTGTACAAAGGAGGGTCTGACTCTTTTGGTTAGGGGAGGATTAGATAAGTACTTGAAAATATATTGTGTGTATACAAGAAGGGATAGTTAGTTGGGTGAGTAGGAGGGTTAGGGTATAGGTACTCAGAAGTAGATTTTAAGTGGTGGCATGAATCACAGGAAGCCTTCCCATTAAGTATAGTAATTTTTAATAGTTGGAGAAGAGGGTTATGGGAGATGGGATTTCACTTGGTAAGTTAAATGATAGTGTGTGTTACAAGGTGGAGGGAGCAGGTTTCAAAGATGAAAATGGTTGGGGTAAGGGGTGCTATATTGACCTGTTCTCCCATTCCTATCCTTCAACTTGGCCCCCTCACTTGTAAATCTGACAATAGCACAAGCAAGCTCTTCATGTTGGTGATCCTACATCGGCCCCATCTCCTTAAAACCCTCGTGATATCCATTTCAGGGACTTCTTTGCCATATCCCTTTCAGTGATTCCTTCCACTATTTTCTGCAGAGTGTGTGCCACTTGGTCACCCTCCTCCTCTCCTGGTATTCTATCTCTTCCCAACAGGTATTCTATCTCCTACTGGTGGGCACTCTCTCTCCTTCCAGCAAGTGGTCTTAAATTTACCTTCATTGTCCTCGTGCATAGAAAATCATGTGGAGTCTTTTAAAGTAAAAAGAAGCAGGCAATGCCATTAGCGTGCATCGGTCTTGGATGAAGCAAGTCAACTCAGCGTGATCATCCTGAGATCAGTCTTCAACCTAACCACTGGCCCAGAAGACTCACTTCACTTACCTTCTCACATTATTTCCATTAAACTGAGTGCCACCGAAGAAGCCCAGAGGGATCCAGAATACATTGGAAGATGTTGGTATGAAGCATCTATCCGGGATCTGGAAACTACAAAGTCATGCAGAGACTAGAAATTTTCTCACTTCATCTAATGTGCAGATAGGTCAGAATAGCAAGTAGTTTCTATTTTGTTTTCACTTACCCAAGGAAGAACCAGTGGAACATTGAATGCTGACAGGTAGTCCTGTGGTAGGAGTGCCTGTCAACAATAGCTTAGGACCAAGGAACCTTCATTGCATATGCCAAACACATTCCAAGAAAGGAAAAGGGAAGCTGTGGCCTTCCTAGCAAGGCAGGCCAGAAAGAATATTTAGGGAGTTCTCCTTTCTAGAACACATACTAAATCCCAGACCCTATGCCTGAGGCTTCTCCTACACATGCCTGTTGAATGCCTGCATGAAATCTGTGGAACACACTCATCTGCCTTCACTGCTCTGCTGAAGTCCCCCTACCCTCCAGAATGTTCAGTTGATGACATAAAACAACCTCTGTAACAATCCTCCACTCCATACTCACTTACAGAACACCCCAACTCTCTGGCTTTAAAGTATGAGACTCTATGTTTCACAAAAGTTTCACTGTTTCAACTTCAAGTGCAATAAATCCCCTCGTTAATTTTCCTGGCATTGGTTGTTGGGCCACTGTGTGCAACATAAGAAAACATTACTGGGTATGTTTCAACATATGGGAATACGTGAAACATTATAATATAAAGAGACATTATATAGCATTTTTATATGCTTAGGTCCATTGTTGAAACCATTGTAAACTTTGATAGCCTTCCAACCAATAGCTTCATCTTCTAGCTCTAGAGCAGACAACGCTATTCTACTGTGATCCACAGAGTTTTCAGTGACTTATTTGCAGAAGTAATTTGTCAGGCCCTTTCCCCCTTGTCTATCTTAGTCTGAAAGCTCCACTGAAATCTTTTCATCATGGTGACACTGTCTAGTATTTTAAATGCCTGTGTCACAATTTCCAGCTTCATTGCCACAAGCAAACTGCCACAGTACACAAAAACTGAGAAATGAGTAGGAACTGTAAACTCTGCAAGAGGAAAAAAAAATCATTCTTTTCACTATAAATTTCTTTTACCTGTCATGCCACTTTTTTCTTCCTCTCAGTCATTCAAAGATTCCTACATAGTTCAGGGTGGCTGTGTGGTGTGGGGAGGACGAGGGAGAAAGTACATGGCCTTCTCCAGGCTCTCTCTAATGCCAAGAGAACGGCTCTCACCAGCATTTCTATGCTGTTTCACCTGCTCACCTCATATTCTTCTGCCAATTTATATTCTGTTAAAATTGCTCTCATTTAGTGCCTCATCTCCTGCTTCATATGCTTTGCTATCTATTAATCAAACCCAGATTCTTTTTTCACCCAGATTCTTATTTGCATCAGTCTTTCAAGGTACTTTGTCTTTTCCAATACTCTGTTTTATTCACTCAAGAATCACTCAGAAAGTATTCTGATTACATTATGCCTGTGATTATCGGCCAAAACTCAAATCTCATGCACAACGGAAATTGTGATGGTGATGGTGATCCCATACACAATGGGGAAAAACATACAAAAACTATGACCCAGACTTTTAACAAACCAACCATCTAATCATAGCCCCCAGTGTTTTCTATATATAGTGTGATGTTGGAGAAGTCTCAGGGCTTTTATCTATTAACCTATTAACTGGTTGTAAGCTTGTACTAACCAGACATTCTTGTCAACTCAGTCATGGGGGCCATGCTCACCACAATGACATGGTTATGCACCTTGTTGAGGGTTTACAAAAGACAGCAAATACAACAATCAATTATTACAAAATTAGAAGAATTCTTCAGAGACTTTTCATAAGTTCACCGGAGTTGAGGCCATACCAGCTGTCACCACTTAACTTCTTTCACACTTTATCTCACAGTCAGCTTCTGACATTAAAAAAAAAAACTTAAATACTTGAGGAAGGTCCCCAAACTCTGCAATAATACCCAATAATCTTTAAAGTTTTCAATAATACAGAAGAGCAAGAAAAATTAGACAAACTAGTAAAGGACAAAACTAAATATAAGATTCTGGATACTGTCCTTCAGGATAAATGAGTGGGTCCATACTAATAAACAATAGGCCACAAATGGATAAGCCACCCAGACCCTGCTTCAAATTTTCCCAGATGGAGCATTGGGTATGTGAATGTCCCAATATCCATCCCTTGCTGAAGCCATGTCCATTATGCAAACAAGGGGGACACAGAAGAGTTGACTATCCTTTCTGCTAGAGGGCAGGAAGGATAGTCTCTTTCACACCTCTGGAGCCATCAGATCAAGACATCTCTTTCTCAGGGATTCTCTATTAGCCATAGAGAATTGACAGTGCCCAAGGTAGATGTCACCCATGGAGACAATCCATCACAAACCCAGGTAAATTATCATTGTCTCAGAGATGGCTATTGCTTTCCTTTTGGACATGGGGGTCACTTATTCAACACTATCTGAACATTCAGGACAGACTTCATTAGCCCTCACCATTCTAGTAGGAGTCTGAGGTATAGGCTCACAGCCCTTCATTACATAGCCACGCTTAAGTAGCATTTATAATGTTCAATTCTCACACAATATTCTAGTCATTCCATAATGACCTACCCCCTATTGAACATAGCTATTCTTTTTTAAAAATAATTTTATTGGGGGCTCATACAAATCTTAGCACAATCCATACAGACAGCTATTATATGCAAAGCACATTTGTACTTTTGATACCATCATCATCCTCAAAACATTTTCTTTACATTTAAGCCCTTAGTATTGGCTCTTCCCTCTCCACTCCCCCCTCCTTCATGAACCCTTGATAATTTGTAAATTATTATTTAGTCATATCAAATGCTATTTGATGTGTCTCCCTTCGCCCACTTCCACATTGTCCATACCCCAGGGAGGAGGTTATATGTCGATCCTTATAATTGGTTCCCCCTTTGTATTCCACCTTCCCTCCATCCTCCCAGAATCACCACTCTTCCTACTGGTGCTAAAGGGATCATCTGTCCTGGATCCCTCATGTTTCTGGCTCCTATCTGTACCCGTGTACACCCTCCGGTCCACCCGGATTTGTAAGGTATAATTGAGATCATGATTGTGGAGGGAGGAAGCATTTTAGAACTAGAGGAAAGATGCATATTTCATAGTTGCTACACTGCGCCCTGACTCTTCTGCTCCCCACAACCCTTCTGTAAGGGGGAGCATAGATAGACTTACAAAATTCAAAACAGTAGTAACTTTTCATTTAACAGGGGTCTCTAAAGTTCCAAACTTGTTGCTTCTCTTACAAGCTGCACCAGATAATCTCCCTGCCTCCACCTCCCCCAATATAAATCTAGTGTACTGACAGCAACCCCACCAATTCCCTTCCTTTACCACCTGCCCTAGTTAACCCACCTAATCCTCCCTTGCTATGCAGCACCAATCTGTTTACTTCAGATTATAGTTCCTCAAAATTTCCCAATGTTCCTCAATACTCTATAACTCTCCCCAACACCAAAATGGCTTTAAAACCATAATTTAAAATCTGTGTAAGTCAGTCCTTTTAAGCCCACCCCCTCCCCCTACCACACACCCATTCTTGAGTTATTAACCCCAATGACAGCTTCAGATTTGTTAAACATCTTAAAGTCATTACTTTCACTGTCTTGCCTATCCATCCCATCATTTTCAACTGCTACACTCTTTTACATTTTCCCACTCCATACTACTCATATTACAGCTTTATATTTAAAGGATGCCCTATTTACTATCCCTCTTGATGACAGTTTCCAAGACATATTTTCCTTCACCTGCTGGATCCTGACATGCTATGTTCTCAGAAAAATAAGTTGGTGTGCTTATCCCAAAGGTTCTGAGACAGTTCACAGTCAGGCTCTAGCAATTGACTGCTTGTCATGAAAACCACCTCCCCCCCAGCATGTAGCTATTCTTTTCTGGACTCACAACAACACACAAATGTTCTTCCGCACTTTCTAGTAGACAGATTTTTTTCTCCACTCTATCAATTACCTGGGGCTCTAACTCACAAAACACTATCGAGAGATCACGGTAGAAAGAAAATAGCTTCTTGCTCCACTTCCAACTCCCTCTACAAAAGCTGAAATACTCTCCTTTCTAGGCCTTGTGGACTAGCTCAGACTGTGGATCCATAATTTTAGCATCTTAGCTAAACTTCTCTATGGAGTTGCAAAGGGAGATCTCACTGAACCTGTAGACCCAATAACATCTTTTGAAAAGGCATACAAAATACTTCAATCTGTCATACTTTCTTTTCCTGCTCTTTCTTTCCCCAATATAACCCTCCCCTTCACGCTATATGTGACTAAAACTCATGATATGGACATGGGAATGCTAGGCCAGGAAATAGAATTCTCCTTTGCTCCTGTAGTCTGTCTATCAAATCAGCTAGAGTCAACTGTCAGAGGATGGTCCCCAAGTCTATGGACCTTAGTTGTAGCTACTCTCTTGACCTAAGAAAGCTAAAAATAAATCCTCTCTGCCCAAGACACCTACATTAGATCACCTCTTCATGTACATGACCTGGTCACCTGCCAGGTTATATCAAAGTTTCTCATGTACAGCGATTCCATTTCACTTTTATTGAAAATTCAAGCTTTCCATTCTATCCCTGCTCACCACTAAACCCAGCCACTCTAATTCCAACTTCCTCCTCTCCTTTCCAACACTCCTTTATTGAAACCCTTGATCTCTTTGCCAATCTTCTACCTCACATTTCTGCCTCACGCCTACGTGACCCAGACGGCATTTGGTTTGTAACTAGGAGCTGAACTCTCATCACTCTGCCCATGCTGTAGTCGGCTCCTCAAATACAGTTGAGGTGTGCCCTCTTCTCAATAGCACGATCTCTCAAAAGGCAGAGCTAATCACGATGATGCAAGTCTTAAAGTTAGCCAAAGACCAAAAGGGAAATGCTTATACAGATTCAGAATACACATATCATATCTTACGTTCCCATGCCACCATCTGGGGCAAAGAGGATATACAAAAGCCAAAAGGGAGCCAATTCCAAATGATAATCTAATTAAGCTGCTTTTGCGCTGCTCCAACAACAAGCAGTTGTTCTTCACTTCAAGGACATCAACCTTCCACTGATGCCCATAGCAATGAGAAATAACGGGGCGACAATGACGCCAAGAAGGCCGCAGTACCAAACCCATCTGATCTACAACTAGGAGCTAGCCATCCTCTTCACTCTAACTCCACTGCTACAGGAAAACAAGGACTTCTTTCTGAAGGAGCTCAATTTAAAGGTAGAGGAATCATGACAGAAGGCTGATATGTCTTACCAGACACACAGGCAATGTCTATTCTAACTGATGTCCATAACATTATATGTTTGCATCTAATAAAACCCATGTTTTCTCATCTCTGCCTAGCTACAATGTAGCAACAGATTACACAAGGAGGTACTGTATGCTCCAGGGCATCATCTCAGGGAGGAATTCATCCCCGCTCATTTCACACTCACCAGACAAGGGGTCATGCTCCTGAACAAGATGACGGGCAAATTGACTTTACATATATGCCCCCTTATTTTTAAGAAAAGGTCAAACACCTATTCACAATGGTTGACATTTTCTCAGGATGGGTGGATGCATTTCTTTCAACCTCGGAAGGGGCACAATAGGTCACTGAGTTTGTCATGATGAAATCATTCCCAGCTTTGGCATTCCAGCCTCTCTCCAATTAGACAATTGTCCTACGTCCTTCTCACAAGTAACCCAGCTTACAGCTCTGTCTGTTAGCATACATTGAAATCTACACAGACCTTACCACCCTCGATCACATTGAGGTAAAGCAGAAGGACTTATCACATCCTTAAATCTCACTTTTCCAAATTGTCCCTCGAACTTCTTCTGCTCTGAACTCAGCTTTTACCTCTTACTGCTATGCGTATAAAAGCCGTACCTCGCAAGGCCCTCTTTCTCAACCCCTTCAAGTTAATGGATAGCAGACCCTTCCTTTTAGGAAACATTCATTCCTCATCACCTTTGTTAGAAGACTATATGCCCTCTCTGAACCTTGTCAAACATCTTCTCAGAACACAAGCAAACCTGCAGTTACCTCAATCTTATCCCGCCAGAGAGATACATTTTTAAGTTTCCCCAGGACAAGTATTACTAAAATCAAGACATCCTGGTCCCCTAGTGCCTAAGTGGGAAAGGCCATATTCAGTTTTTCTAACTACCCCTACAGCAGTAAAGCTGTAAATCAGGAAAACCTCCCTGGTATCCCCTCTCAATGATGAAACCTTTCCCAAACCCCCACCCTCCTCATCTAATCCATTTAATAAGGAAATTAATCAATCCACTAATTCCTACTTCTCCCAGATAACAGGTCAAACAGAATTCAATTATCTCATAGGCTCAATCACTTGAAAGCACTCTCGAGAATATCACCTAGTTCTAGCTTCCCAACAATATCCATAAAGCCATGTGTCCCTTACCAATCAAAACTAAACAGAGCTGTACTGGACTGGGTTCCAACCCCTAAAGCACTCACCAGACCCTGCTGAGACAGAACAGCTAAAAGTCCTCACTAGCCCTGTCCAGCAGAAAGCAGTTACAGAAAAGGAGACCTTCTGCCCTATTCCATATTACCGTGAAAACGAGGTTCAACTGCATGAAAGAGAGTGCCTGGCCAATTCAAGCAGCAGCCCCACCTCCCCACATTCTCACTCTATCCACACACCCCTCCCTTTGTGTGCCCAAAGCGATGTCACCTATGAAGCCATCTTGCTGTGGAGTGAAGACCTCTGGTTACAGGATACCTTTATGTTATTTTCCTGTGAGGAAATTGAAGGTTTTTGTTACTTTCACCTTGTTGCCTAGGCCTGCTGCCTCCCCTGCTATTAGATATCCCTCCGTGTTAGCCTATCCTAGGGGCCCCTACTCTAGTCTGGAAATAGGAGACCCCCTTAATATCATGTGCTTCATTCTGGGTCTTCTTCTGGGTTGTTTTTTTGGCATTGGTCTAAGAACTGTTTCTCCAAAGATTTGGAATTGAAGCCAAACATGTATACATATCATTGTTTTCTGGGCTATTATTTTACTTTGGGGTGCCCTCTTATGCTTATGTTAGTAGGTGGACAGCAGACACCCCTCTGCCTCTGTGGTTGCATTGGATCCACAAAATTTTAGTATGAAGTTCCCAGAGACTGAATAAATCCTGAGAAGTTCCATAAGTGCCAGGTAGGCAGTAGAGAATTTTGGATGGGAAGAAAATTCAATTTTATCATTAGGCATGAAACCAGTCGGGTGTCTCAAAAAACTTGGCCATTATATCTCTTGGGTCTTCAAACCCCCTATATTGGAGAAATGGCCATACAGGTCCAATTATGGAACCTGAAAAGCTTAGGAGAATGTCAGGTGTACGATGAAGTCATTGAACAAATAGTTCAAACTGGCATCAAAAAACTCAAAGAACTAAACAAACCTGGGCTTCCTACAGACCAGTGACCTAGCCAAACTCAAATAGCACAAGTTGACTCCCAGACATCAATTTCATCTGTCCTTAACATCAACCACCAACTTCTCAGCCAAACAATGCTCACCAGACAGTGTAGGCATGCCTCTCTCTCCAACAAAAAAAAATATCCAGTTTCTCCCACTGCAGCTTCATGGTAACATACCACATAACCAAGGCAGTCACAGCATCCCATAACATAATGCCAGTGACCACCAAGATACTTCTCTTTTCCAATCAAGGCACTGTCTGCCACCTAGTCCTTAAAAAATTACAACCCACAGGCAATGTCTCTACTGACTTTTGTAATGAGACCTTCCTTTGACCAAATACTGACACTCAATATTCCTCACCTGGAATATTTTTTCAATGTGATACATTTGTCTACACATGCCTACAGGTTAACTGGACAGGACAATGCATTCCAATTTCTCACCCCAGACCTAATTTTCCTAGATGAATGAGACATGGACAGCACCATAGAAAAATACAAATGTGAGTCCTATCAATACAAGAGTAGTTGTAGCTGCTCTCCTCATTGGCGCTAGCACAGCGGCAACACTGGCAACTGGAGTTGGAGGAACTGGAACTGCGACTCATTTTTACTACAACTATTAAGAGACCTTAGTGTTGATATGAAAAAAATAGGTGGCACTCTTCTAACACTACAGGCACCAATTAATTTCCTAGTGGACGTGACACTACAAAATAGGCGAACCCTAGATTTGCTCCTTGCAGAAAAAGGGGGAACCCATCTTTACTCAGAGAGGAATGTTGTTACTTTGTTGATAATCAAGCATAGTTACACAAAAGGTGAAACAACTAAAGGAATGACTTCAACATTGAATAAAGGAGTTAGAAGACAGAAGACCCACATGGGAAAATATCTTTGGTTCTTAGAAATTTTGGACCCCATGGCTCCTGCCACTCCTAGGATTAACATGCAAAAGTTTAACATGCAAAATTCTATGTTTCAGAACTTGCCATTCCTCTGTTTTAAAAAAATTTTTTGCAGGGATGCATTCATGCCTTGACCAATCAAACCTAAATGGAGCTGTCTCTCCTACTAAATGGAGTGGCTATGAGGTCACTATTAGGAGCCATAGCTCCTACCCTAAAGTACTCGCCAGACCCCTTCGCCACCCCTGTCCACCAGGAAACAGTTTCAGAAGATGAGATCTTCAGCCCTATGCCCTATTCCCCAAAGTCAGGACAAAGAGGTACGGTTGAGTGTAAGAGAGTGTCTGGCCAATTCAAGCACCTCCTTCCCATCCTATCACACTCACTCTTTCTACACCCCACCACTGCCAAAAGCTACGTCACCTGTGCCTCATTCAAACTTGCCAATCGGGAAACTACACAGTACTCCCCTACTCCTAGCTACCAGTCTCCACTCCCCAAAACATATCTAACAGTGCCTCCTTTACATGGGGGCTACTCTCACCATTTGGGAGTAGCCTGGCAGACTTTGATTCCAAATCAAGCCTGCTGCTTTGTACTCATGTTTGGGCCCAATTTTTCTATCAAGTAGTAAGTACAAAAAAATCAATGTAATCCTAGTACCAAGAATAAAAAATCAAAACAAAATACCCTGACATCGAATTGATTCCAACACACTGTGACCCTATAACACAGGTGGAACTGCCCCTGTGAGTTTCCTAGAGTGTAACTTTATGCGACTAGAGCTCCATCTTTCTCTGGCAGAGCAACTGGTGGTTTTGAACTCAGCTGCCAGGGCTCCAATGCTAGAATAGCCAGATCATAAATGCAATTATGAAACAGTCATATCCAATCCTTTCTTACCTAGACTCTCCCAATTTTATGCAGTGAGGCCTTAAGTCCCATGCAAGATCAAACCAGAACAGGGCCTTCACAGCCACTTTGAGTAAGAACATAGCTTTTGATTCAGAAAAATCCAAGAGGTATTTTCTCTCACTGAGCTTCAACACAACATCCAATATACTCATTTTTACCATTTCAGGGAGGCATAATCAAAGACAGCTTCTAAGTCTCAAAAGTTTCATTTCCCATGCCTTTTCCAGAAACCAAATAAGTAAACAGCATGCCCATTTTTATCCTACTCTAGTTACTAAGAGGAGAACAGTCTAACTTCACCTAATTTCCGGGAAGCAGAATTCAAACAAGCCCCCCCTCGCCATTATCATGAATTGTTTCTCTGGCAACCCACTCAACTGGAGCCATAATATGATAGGCCAGGCTGACTGGAGAAATAGATCCAGTGCCACACATCTACAAATAAGAAACATATATGTATCAAGAAGGTATCACAATTCAGTCCAACAAAAACTAGTTACGTAAATGCTCAAAAAGTCCAATCCATACTTATATTAGCAAGAGTGGGAGGCCTCTAGTGTTCAGTTTTGTAAAAATTGAGCACCAAAACCTGGAGCCAAACTGGACAAAAGTTGGGGGCATGCATCACAGGTCCTCTGAAAATCTTATATACCCTACTTTGCAATCCCCCTTTCTGAGCACTTACTGGCTGAGAACTGTAAGGCTTCTCCTGGAGCAGATTCTATGATTCCTACCCTCTTCTTAATTTAGCGGTTTCCCATCTTCCTTCCACGCTCCAGGTGTCTGAGTTTTAGCAATTGTCATAGCTGTCAGATGACAAAATATTCCAGATTAGAACCAAAGAGCCAAATCTGACAGTAACCCCTGAAGGTCAAATTTGTAATCAAAAGCTGGTCCAATATCACTGTGAAATGGAAAAAGACAATGGCGAGCTGGGAAGCGGGGTGGGGGGGGCACTAATCCACCCAAGGGAAGGGTCCAGAATTCAACCCGGTGCTCCAAGATGTGAATGCAACATTCCCGCATGAATGAGGGAACCAGTAGAGAGGTATGCAGGGCCAGCCTCAATCCCAACTTCAGGGACAGCTGCCCCTCCCCGCAGAAGAATTTACTTCAGAGAACAGCACTGAAGCTACAGCTAGGAGAGAGGGACGTGTCTAATTAAAGCACATTGGAGAGAATGAAGGGGGAGGAAGAGACAGTGGAGCACTCCTGGCCCACCAAGTCCTGAAGATGATATCCCTGCTCATAGCAGCCAGTGCGCAGAGAGGACCATATGGCCAGGCCCACTAGAAAACACAACATCTCTCACTGACCCATAGTCCTACGGGGGACAACACTGGAGACACAGTGTGGGAAGTGTGGCTCTAATCTGACCCTACCACAATGAGGCAAAACACTGAGAGCATGCAACAGAAGAGCAAAAGGAGGAGAGGAGAAAAGCCCCAGGGAGTACCAAATATAGACTTTGGGGCCAGAGCATGGTGCCCCATCAGACCCTACTGGAAAACACTCCAAAGAGTCAACAAACAGACCTGCAACTATTTACAGACCTTTCTTTTCTTTTTTCGTGGTTTTTGCCTATTGTTGGAGGAGAAAGGGAGACTCAATTACAAGGATCTACTTATAAGCTCCTCCCTGGGGATGCACAGAAAAGTGGGTGAAGGGAAATGCTGGAGAGTGCAAGATATGATAAAATAACAATAATTAATAAACTATCAAGGGTTCATGAAGGAAGGAGGAGCAGGACGGGAGGGAAAAATGAGGAGCTGATAACAAGGGCTCAAATAGAAAAAAAAATGTTTTGAGAATGATGATGGCAACAAATGTACAAAGGTGCTTGACACTGTGGATTGTATGGACTGTGATGAGAGTTGCACAAGACACCCCCCCAAAAATGCAAATACTGACACAAATTATGTATGTATATATTGTGACTACAGCAGTGTGTGCCCCCAATAAAATGATTGGGGGAAAAAATGGAAAAAGTTTGAAGGGTGGAAGACAAACCCATTAATGAGTTATTAAGGGAGGTCCAGAAAGGTTTTTCTAAGACAAGGAAAGCACAAACAGAAAGCCAAAAATAATGAGAAGCCTATAAAATTAAATTAGGGCAACAAAGCCTTGTAAAACTATAATTTCTACTTCTGATGATAACTGCATGAACTATATATGGATTTTTTAAATTTAATACATTAACTTTGATTTTATACCTCTGTGTGGTAGTTAGATGATCTGGTATCAATTGGAGAGGATTATGAGTGGGGTAGAGTCTGATCTGTCAATCAGGATATAATCAATGAGGTCTCTATAGGCATAGCCTTCTCCTGAGAATTCTGGGAATTCCTGGATTTCCTCCTTGGAGCCAGGAGACAGATTCTCTCACTTCACTCCCTTAGAGACTCTCTACTGACAATACACAGGCTGGATCCCTGTGAGATATCTCTGATGCAGCCGTGGGTGCCGGAAAAGTTGTGTGGAGACCCCTGCCAGAGAAGAGATGTTTATACCACCACTGGATCCAAAGACTTTCTACCCACTGGCCTGTGATAATCCTGCATTCCCCATCATTGCCTGTGTTTCATGAGTCTGAAGTGGACATTATAGATCTGTGTCGGACATATGGGCTAATCCTGGACTTATGGGCTTGAACTGGATTGGGTTGGGATTCTTTCTTAATGTACAATTGCATCTATATAAAACTCTCTTAGACACATATGAGTGTCTATGAATTTGTTTCTCTAGTCTAACCAGGTTAGCATACTGTGTATGCTTATAAATCAAACTGGTTTATAACAATGTTAGGATCAAGATCTCTAAGTTATCCGCTGAATAGTATGTTATTTTTTTATGCTTAAAGGATTATTATGAGGGCTGTTTAAAACAGCACAGTTTTATTTTTTTAAGGTTTTTGTAACATTAGATAGAACTTAGTACATTCTCAGAACAAGCCTATTTGCATAGAAAGAATTCTTTGGCCAGCAGCTATTTAGTGAAAGGAAAGCCCTCTATGCGTTTGTATCCCACATTAGCCAAGATAGAGAAACCTGTTTGTTGGGAGAAGTCCTGGAGGTTGAGTGGTTTCACATTAAGGTAACTTAAAGACCTCAGAAGTTGTAACCTCAGAAATCCACAGGGGAAGTTCTCCCTTGTTATATAAGGTTACTGTGATTCAGAATTGACTAAATGACAGATAGTTTATAGACTGGTTAACTTGGTTAACTTGCAGCAATAATCAGTTGAATTAATTGTTAATTATCATATCAGGTATATTGTACAACTGAAGAATAACGTAAGGTTTAATAATTTAAATAAGATGTTTTATCTGGAAATTTTGGCATTGTATATATTTTGTTTTGGTCTGGCATTCCTTCTGACCTTTGATTAACCTGGATCATTAGTTTGTGAACATCCTTCTTCTTTCAACATTTGTATGTAAATATGTACATATTTTATTATGACTCAGCTTTACCCTTAGTCACCTATAAAAAACTTTTGCTTTGTGGATCTAAGAGATCTGCAATCATGAACTTAGGAAAAAAGTTTGAACCCACCAGGCTAAAAAAAGATTTCTAGAACTTGAAGATGACAGGGTTTGAGAATTGCTACTGATGCTCAAATTGTCAATATTAGAAGTTGGCCACTGAGTAGATTAAATGTTTCCTTAAGTTCTATATATAGGAGTATAGTGAGAAATTTGAAGTGTTCTTGATGCAAGAAATTACTTTTCTCATTACTAGGTAATTACTTGAAATTTAAGAAAAGCTGGTGAGGTTTGACCTATGGATTATAAAATAGATTAGCAGTCCATTCTGTCTTTGTCTTTTGTGGAAGTTGGGATAACCCATGTGTATTATAGTCTAGGTCAGTGGTTTGCAAACTGTGGCTCTCATGAGCCATATACAGCTCTTTCAGTGTAAATATGTGGCTCTGAAGTAACATTGAAAACATTTGAAAATTATTATTTCAGATCATGGTGATTTAATTTGTTTGGACAAGGCTCTTGAGTGAGTTTAAAGTTGTTAGGAGGGACAGAATTGCCGCTTCCATCTCAAGAGTTTGCTGACCTCTGGTCTAGGTAGAATAAAGAAATAAGCCCATCAAAACACACACACATATTTATGAGTGTGTGTGTATATGTATATATATACACACACACATATGTGAGAGTTTTATATATAGGGTAAGCATACATTCAGAAAGCATCCCAACCCAGTCCAGTCCAAGCCCAGAAGTCCTACATAGCCCATATATCTGACACCAATCTACAAAGTCCTCCTCAAACTCACAAGACACACAAAATGACAATGCAGGAAGAGAGAAAGTCTTTGAATCCTGTGGCAGTGTAAGAATCTCAGTGCTGGCAGAGGTCTCCATGTGACTTCTCCAGCATCCAGGGCTACAATAGGATAAGTTCATGTGGCTTCTCCTCAGGGATACATCACAAGAAGTGAGCCTTTTCAGTTAAGGAAGTCACACACTGGTCCAACCAATCAGAGAACAAGAGACCAGAGACCCAGAAAGATGAGACTCACTGAGCCATTTATCTTTCTTTCCTTTAATTAATCCCACATGTATTTATCAGCCAGGTTGGCACAATGAACCTTAACTATCTCAATCCACTCCTTGTCAACTTGGCACCTGTACACAATTCTTTAGGCTAACAATTGTAATTAAGTAACACCTATATCTTAATCCTACAATTCTATGAATATATTCCCCCACCTATGAAAGTTTGTGACCCACCCACTTCATGCCTTTATCCCCCACAATTTTGAGTATCCAATTTCTATACTGCCCATTTACATCAACCCAGTGTTCCGAGGAGACAATCATATTTTTCAACGTGAAAAATCTTCATTATAGTTGGAACCTTGTGCCGTCTGCATCCATAACCAAAGTCAAATCAGAACACCATCCATAAAGTCAGCAACTATATGCACCAGCTCACAGGCTCAAAATTGTCTTCATCTGGTGGGATTCTGGTCAACTCTATGTGGACTGCCTCACTTAGTCTCCCCAGGGTGCTCATTGGTCTCCTTGCCTTTAGATCATGGGCTCTCAGAAATACTCAACAGGCCTAGCCTCCCCGTGCTACATCATGAACTTTAGACCAGTCCACCTCCTTTAATCTTCTCCTCTTTTTCCTGTAAACCAAATCAACAGGTGTCAGTAGGTAGATTCAACCCATGTCTTTATTGCTGTATTTCTCCCACTTCCACTCAACAAATGGATTCAGGTGGTCACCTAGCAAGCATTTCAGCCTGTCCACAAGTTCCCTTTAATGCTCAGGCCTAGAGAGGAGTTTCCTTCATGGTTCCAGATTTTTTCCAGGTTCAGACAAAGGCCATTACAGTTAAAACTTCAAATCCAAAGAGTTTCTTTTTTTTTTTTCAATCTGTCAACAGCCTCTAGGCATGTCTCTTCACCTTCTAATGTCCAGAGGATTCCAAAGGATTCCAAAGTATTGGGTGGGACTAATCTTTTTGAAGCCTTCCTTTCGGGTGTATCCTAAACTCATCTAAAGATCAAAATTTAATGATGAAAACAAGTGGACTTACAAACTTTCTATTTTCTACTTCCCCAAATCATTTCTATAAATCATTATAATAATAATAAGCAGAAAAAATCAAGATAAGCAAAGTAGAATCAGATATTGAACTCAGTTCTTAAAACAGTCAAATCCAATCCTTATTTAACTTGTATAAATCCATATCTAAACTATTCTACTTATACAAAACTATGGGATTAGGTCTCTGAGAGAATTGACAAGATCCAGGCTTTCTGTCAGGCATTTTGAGCTTCTGTTAGTCATTTTCCTTAAGCAGTATGGTTTCTGAGAAATTCAAATGACAATTTCTGCCCCTGAGCTCAAAATTCACATTAACAACATTCATTTTGCCATTTCACACAGAAATAACCAAAGACTATAACCACACATAATAATCAAAACTTTAAATTCCAGTGTTCTTTCTGGAAAACATCCCAGTAAACTGCATGGACATATGTGACTTCTGGCTAGCCAAAGAAGAAACACTAACCATGAGGCAAAAATCAAACAAACATCTACTCTTCGTCTTTATGATTTGTTTCTCCAGTACCCCCTCCTGGTACCATAATGTGTTAGTCTGGGTAGACTAGAGAAACAAATTAAAAGACACTCATATGTGTACAAGAAAGTTTTATATAAAAGGTAATTCCATTAAGGTGACCAGACAACCTGCTTTTTAACATTTGCCCCATATCCTGCAGCATTTTTAAATTAAAATAAATGTATTACAATATATTTTTGCATTCTCTGAAAATTTTTGTTGCTCCATATAGACCAAAATTTTAATCAAGAACCCCCACCCCACCCCAGTCGATGGTGTCCCGCTTAAAATCTGGTCTTACGAATACATTAAGAAGCATCCCAAGCCAGTTCAGTCCAAGCCCAGAAGTCCGGTATTGACTCATATGTCTGATACTGATCTATATTGTTCTCTTCAGGCTCTTGAAACACATACAGGAAGATCACAGGCCAGTTAGTATCCAGTCTTTGAACCCAGTGGTGGTGTAAGCATCTCAACATTAGCAGGGGTCCACGTGGCTCCTCTAATACCCAGGGCTACAACAGGGTAAATCCATGTGGTTTCTCTTCAGGGATGTCTCACATGAAGTGAGCCTTGCCAGCTAAGGCAGCCTCACACTGGTCCCACCATCATACAACAAGAGATGAGAGAACCAGAAAGCTGAGACTCACTGAGCCATTTATCTCTCCTCCCTTCAATTAATCCCTCATGTGTTTATTAGCCATGTTGGCACAATGAATCTTAACTTTCTCACCTTGTGAGAACCATTAGCCCTAGATTTATTTTACACTTTGGATCTTCAAATCACAGAAAGAGAGAGTTTAACAATGGAAGTCACTTTATTTCCATAGTATTGAAAGGAGTAATGGTACCCACCCTCCTTTAGAAAAGTAGAAAACCAGAGTCAGTTCATAAACAGTTAATTGCTAAATTAGTGTGGCAGTTACATAATCTCCTGTCAACTTGAGTGAAGGGGTAGGCACTAGCCTGTCAATCAGGTCACAGCCAATAAAGCTTCTGTGTGAGTATGACCTCCTAATGATTCTGGAGATTACTGTCTTCCTTCCTGGAGGGGAGACACACACGCTCTCTTGTGGACAAGCCACATGAAGCTATGCTGATGACAGCCAGAGCCCTGGAACTGGAGACCGCATGTAGAAACCCATGCCAGCACTGATATGCTTCCACACCACTGGACCCACAGAATTTTCCACTCATCAACCTGTGATCACTCTGTGTTGGCATCATTGCATGTATTTCATGAGTCTGAGGAGGAATTTAAGAGCTAATATTGGACATTGGACAAATATCAAACTATGGATTTGATCTGGACTGGACTGGGATGTTCATTGATGCATAATTAATTCTTGATATAAAATTCTCTCCTACACATATATGAATACCAATGAATTTGTTTCTCTAATCAACCTGGACTAGCACAATTAGTCTTAGAAACTATATTACCACAGAACAAGCACCTTCCTTTAAATCAGGATGGCTTCAAGGAGAGATCCAAGGTTATCCTCTCATGAACCACTGTATGGGCTCCCCCACCTGGGAAGGGCCACAGACCTGCCCATCATGGAAACTAAATATCAAGTTCTAATGAAGTAGGTGTTGATCATTTCCTCTATTATGTTAACCCTCAGGTTAAAAAGACCCCTGGCCCACATCCCTCTCTTCAAATGTGCTGTACGTCAAGTTCAACCAGGATACTTGGTGCTGTTGATCAAGACCTGGAAAGAGGACAAACTTCAACTGAACTGGGAGGGCCCTCACCAAGTGCTGTTGGACACAGAGGTGACCACTCAAACATCAAAGAAAGCATGCACTCACTATTCCTGAGTGACAGTTCAGTTGAAAACAACTTTCTCCACGAGTGGTAATCAGTAGGAGATGCACAAATTGTCCAGAGAACCCCTCAAGGTGACCTCAAGAAGGGTCAAAGAAACTGCCTCCTCACAGTTCAGATGGAGTTTGGAAATTAACCTGGCTACATTTGAAATAGTACAATGTGCCCTAGGTGCTGGCACCCAAGTCAAAATGATCATTGATGTAACTAAGAATATATGCCCCACCTAGTCCCGAAATCTGATGTCTGTACTAATCTTAAAAGAAGAAGTAAAAGACTTGAGACCAAGTTTAGAAATGCAGACAGGCTGTGAAAGTGTGACTGCTTTAATACATGAGTTAAGCATACAGTAAACCTACTGTTCTCAACAAAAGTGATTGCTATGCGTGTGTTGCTGGTGTACCACGGGTTTGGGTGCTTCCCTTAACCCTTGGATGGAGAAGCCAGTCAGATCCAATAGGAATGCACTGCATAACAGCTCTGTACCAGAACAGAAATGTTTGGAAATGGCACATGTAGGAGCGTGTTATTGCTCTTCCCTGAACTGCAGAATTGAGACCTCAGAGAGGTCTCCTTATTCAACAAAGCACTCTTCTTGCCTCTCAAGGCAGAGAGAAGATTTCACAGTAACTTGAGAAGAATTGACAACTTTACACTCACATCTATAACATCGTCAGTCAGTCTAGCAATAGCAACTATTTGACCCTTAGAGTAATCCTGGCAGGTGTCTGATGGTACTGTTGAAAGGAGAATCTCTGATATTGCTTCCATCCAATTGCACTGGGACATGTGCCTTGGTCCAGGCAACAATCTCCTTCACCCTTGTGTTTTTCGAGAAACATGAGTATAATGAGAAATCCTGAGTCTAGACGTTTCTCCCTAGGTCTTTAATCCATTTGTTTATATGGACTCCATTGGAATACCTAATGAACCAAAGCTAGAAACCAGATAGCTTCAAGGTTTCAGAGTACTTTGTACGTGGTCTGCCATAAACAAAAATCTGGACTGGATTAATTAAATCTACTATAACAGAGCTTCATAAACAGCACTAGACATGCACTATAGCGGGTAGCCAGCCAATCAGATGCCATTCTTCAGATAATATAGGAAAATAGTATGACACTAGATATGAGGCAAACCAAGAAGGAACATGTAAGTGTAATGATTGGAGGTAGGTGTTGCACCTTCATCTCCAACAGCATAGTCTCTGATGAAACTATCAAAAGAGCCTTGCAGAAGTGAAATACTCTAGCTATTGAAATGGTCAAAAATAATTAGGGACACTTTAACTGATTAGTTAGAAGGGTGGCTCAGAGACTGGAAAAACACGACTGACTCAATCAACAGTTCTCTCATCATAGTGGCTGGTTCTCTGACAGCAGTTGGATGCTGTATTATACTAGTTTAGAGGCTAATTTAGACAGCTGTGAGTAACAGATGCCCATCATATGTCAGCAAACCAAGCTCTTACTTTTAGAGATATCCATAGAAGATACAATGTATGGGAAGGAAGGCAGATACTAGATGGGAATGAGAGACATATATTTAGATTAGACCAACCAGTATAAAGAAAAAGGCGTCGGTGGAGAGATTTTTGAAAAGTTATCAGGTTGGTCCTTCTTCAACAATCAGAGAACAGAGTCAAATAATGACTAAGGAGCTAGGGCACCAGTTGATAGTAGCTGTGACAATTACTAGCATTCAAGCACCTTGGTATGGAATGCAGACCAGATGAATTTGGAAAGGATAAGCAGGAAGGCAACCTGGGAATCCCTTTAGGCAATAGTCAGGAAAGATTGTTTACCCCAGAGTACTGGAGTAACTGGAAGAGGAGACTTTCAAAATAGGGGGTCAGATGCTTTCAGCGGTGTTGCGAAGTATGCCACCTCTTTGCCTGATTGGTTTCCAGGTTTGGGGGCTCAATAATGCAAAATCAAACAATAAAGTCCTCTTTTTTAATGAGGTGAACACAGATTATATTTCTTAAGAGTTCATTGCTGAGCCCCGGTGGCATAAGTGGCTGAGTGCGGGACGGGCTTGGCTGTTCAAATCCAGCAGTGACTCTCGGGAGCAGCGCTGGGTAGCTCCCACGACCACCAGAGGGCAATGATGCCCCCCCCAAAAAAAGAATTCTTCTGTTGAGCATATGTGATTGTCTGTTGGTAATGTGAAATAAAGCACCCCACCACCTGTATTGTCACTAGGATGCTGTAGGGCCTGGTTCAAAATCATGGGTTTATACTGATCCAGCAGTTACCAAGAGGATGCTTTAAGGTGTGTGGGATTTCAACATTTCTCACAATAAGATTTTCAGTGGCTGGCTTTCAGAAGTTGACCAGGTTACCTCTTCTAGGTTACCTCTGAGTGGACTCAAATTTCTATACTTTTGATTTAAAACTGAGTACATCAATTGTTTGTAACACCCATGTAGTTCATTAATCAAGTCATTTGGAGTTTTCTGTGTATTCCTTCACAGAAGAAGGTGAGAATTAAGTAAGGAAGGTGCCCTGGTAAAAAGAAACTTTTCCCACATGCCAGATAGTGTTAAGGAAATGCACAGCACTCAATGAAGTTTAAACAACAAAACAACTTACGCTCCATGCTCTCCTGCAAGTAAATTATCTCCAAACATGGGGTGGTCCTTTGAGAAGAATCTGTAACATCTTTGACACATCCAGAACACTTGTTGTTGCAAGTTATGCAAAACCAAAGTAATTGTGTAAGTCATAGCCCTAGGTGTCCAGAGTTTACATCCCTCTGATGTATATCAAGACCCAAATGGGTAGGAAATACTTATCTACATAATTAGGAATTAAGCTACAATCTCAAGGTATCATATCTGAAAAATGGAAATTGTTCACAACAAATTATTTGAGCAAGGGAGGAATTGTTGGTGGAGAGTATCAATCAGAAGCACTTTAGCACTTGAGGAGAGAATTTCCTGCACTCACACACAGTTCTATAGACTTTCACATCTAATCACTTCACAAGTCATTTCCCAAAGCACCAGAGATAAGTTTTGCTGACTAAAAAGTTACTCCTCATTTTCTAGGGATACCTTCACTTGCTCCTTCAAGTATATGGAATCTTTTGAACTGCCTCGTGTAATATGGAAATAGAATATAGGGAATTCGGGGCCAGGGTACACATAGGAAAAGGAACTCCATCGTAGCCAAGAAAGAAAGCTCTCGTGCCTGGTTCAGTGAATAGTTTCTAAGGAATCACTATGGATCTCCCTTACCTGTGATCTTTTCGGCACCATCTAAATTCAAACTCCTACATCTACTTTTGAAGAACTCCAAATTATAAAAAAGCATACATTTAGATATATATATATATATACATTTAAGAAGAAATTAGAAAATGTAAAGCTAAGCAATAATACAGTGGACAAATTAAAGACTTTGCAGTCAATAGACCTAGATATAGTTTGGTGATGAATACTTATTTAAGTATCAGTTTCCAACCTGCAAAATGGAGACAAAAGTACTCATCTAAAGATTCTTGTCAGAAATAAATCATATAAGATTTAAACAGTTTCGTGCCCTAACCCTGTCATTTCTTTGCACTCAATAAATGACATTCTCTTGTCTTTTTTTCCGTAGTATTCCACAACATTGTACAATTTTAATGTTTCCTAAGAGATACCATAACTTACATATGTGGAGATTAAGATACTGTTGAGACCAGTTATTACACTATCAATGGGTTCCAGGGGGATCACAATCTGCAATGAGAAATCTTATATACAAAAGGGATAGCCAAAATTAGAATGTGGAGGTCTCTGCAGTATAAACACTCCAGGATCCTCAACTTTATTCTGGGCAGGTGTAAATACTCTTCCTATCATGTAGTCTGTGCCTCATGCCAGGGTTTCATAAAAGACAACTCACCATTTTAAAATTTACAAAGAAGTATTAACACAGCCAACTTTTTCACAGAGTAGGGAGGATGGAATATGAAGGAACTGATAGATTTTCAGAGTACTTCCTTCTGCAGTTCTAGTCAGGGGGCAGGGCACAAATGTCCATTTATCTCAGACCAAAAGACAGCCCAGAAATTGTTTCTTCAGCTCCCATACCCAAGCCATCAGCATTCTCCCACAGGCCATGAACTTTGGAAGGTGGTGGTCTTTCCTGTTTGCCTAAGGAGCAAACAACTTTACAACCACAATGAAGTATGTCCAGAAAAGAGGAGATAAATCCTTACTTTGCTTTTTTTCTAAAATAATAATAAACAAAATTTACCTGAAGTAGTAAATCCTTACCTTACTTGTCTTTCCACAACAAAATTCAGTAGAGGACAGTTTTCTCCTGAAGAATAATGAAAAACACACAGGAGCTGAGATGTATCTGGCCAGATTTTTCAGCCATCTTCTCTCTGAAGAGTAGTTCATTGGACACCTGACCTCCAGACTCAGGGAGATTCCTCTCTTTTCTCCATAGTCTTCATATACACAATACGAACATACCAGATTTACCTCAGATACTCACTAAGCATATTTCTGGCTGTGACCTAAGCCAGGGAGATATAAAAATCCAGACTCACCATTACTTTGAACAGCTCTGCTTTTTGAAGATGGCTCATCAGAGAGAACTATTATTGGTCACCACACCTTCTTACAGTACATCCAGTCAGGGTCACCATTTATATTATCTCTGATTCTTTGCCCTACTCAAGAAGGATCTTGTTGATTCTAGGAATAGGAAGATCTATCCAATGTAAAATGACAGTGACAACTGAATAATAAAAAAAATACATGGACAGCACAAGGCTGTCTGTGAAAGGGTGACTATCTCTACTCATACTAATAATTCAGTTACTGGAACTACTATTCAAATTTAGACAGCAGCCACGAAGTCAGAGAAATTGAGAATTTCTACCAATTTCTTCAGTCTAAACATGTGGTCATGATGCATTGATAATTATTGACAGTTGCAATGCAAACATTGGGAATAAAGAGAAAGTAGTAGTAGTCGTCAGAATATACAGACTTAGTGATAGAAACAAAGCTAGAGATCTCGCCATAGAATTGTACAACACCAACAACTTTTTTTAAATCGAAAATGTTTTCATAAACACAAGTGTCCACTCTGAAGTTGTCATCAGGTGCTGTCAAGCTAGTTCCAAAACAGGACAAAGCTCTGCCTGTGCCATCCTCGCAAACTTTGTGCATTTAAGTCTATTGTTGTAGACACTACGTCGATCCATCTTGTCAAACTTTCCCCTTTCCCCAGCCCCTCTGCTCTACCAAGCACAATACCTTTCTCTAGAAATTGCCTTCTCCTGACAACGTTTCTGAGGTACATGAGATGAACTCTTTCCATCCAGGCCTTTAAGGAGCTCTCAAGCTGTACTTCTTCCAAGACAAATTTGTTTGTTCTTTTGACAGTCCAAGATATTTTCAATATTTTTTTTGTGAAACACCATAGTCCAAATGCATCTGATTTTGTGAAGCCTTCTTATTCAAAGTCCACCTTTCACATGCATATGTGGGTACTGAAAATACCATGGTCAGATGCCTTAGTACTCAAAGGCACAACCTTGCATATCAGCACTATACAGAGGTCTTATGCAGCAGATTTACCCAATGCACTGTGTTGCTAATCTCTTGGATGCTGCTCTCATGAACCTTGATTGTGGATCCAAACAACATGAAATCCTTGAGGATTTCAATATTTTCTTTCTTTATTTAATAAATCATTTTATTGGTGGCTCATACAACTCTTATCACGATCAATACAGACATCAATTGCATGCACCACATTTGCACATCGGTTGCCATCATCATTCTTGAAACATCCTCCTTCTACATAGACCCCCAGTATCAGCTGTCCATATTTTCCCTCCCTCCTCACCTCCCGTCCCTGATGAACCGTTAATAATTTACACATTGTCATTATTTTGTCAAAATGTATACTGTCTGATGTGTCCCTTCACCCGCTTCCCTGTTATCCGTACCCAAGGGAGGTTATATGTAGATTGCTGCAATCGGTTCCCTCTTTCTACTCCACCTTCCCTACATTCCCAACATCACCACTCTCACCACTGATCATGGATGGATCATCTGTCCTGAGTTCCCCATGTTTTCAGCTCCAGTGTACATCCCCTGGTCTAGCTGGATTTGTAAGGTAGAATTGGGATCATGATAGCGAATGGGAGGAAGCATGTGAGAACTAGAAGAAAGTTGCATACCTCATTGTACCTCACTGTACCTTGACTGGTTCATCTCCTCCTTGCAACCCCTCTGTAAGAGGATGTAAGTGCTTTGAGTAGCCTCACATCCAGCAAGCAGTGATGCACCATTTTCATTTCACAGGTTGTGAATAATGCTTCCTCCAACCCTGATCCTAATTTTTTCTTCATATAATATGTCTTCCCCGATTACTTTCTCAGTATTCAGATTGAGTAAGTTTGATGAGAGGAATTAGCCCCGATTTTAGCCCATGCAGAATTCCCTATTTCTAATCACAGAACTGCCTCTTGATCCAAGTATGAGAACCATCTGATGTCAACAAGGATATTCTTTGTTCCACATCCTTTTTTGAATCTGGACTGAATTTGGCAGCTGTCATGGTATTGCTGCAACTGTTGTTGAATGGACTTCAGCAAAAGCTAATTTGCATGTGAGATTAATGATATTATTCAATGTCTATATTCTGTTGGATCTCCTTTCTAGAAAAAATGACAAATATGAACATCTAGTTATTTAGCCAGTCAAATCCTTTCCAAATTTTATATCTAGGTAAATGACAATTTCTAGTTCCTCATAAGCTTGTGGAAACATTTTAGTTGGCAGTCCATCGATTCCTGAAGTCTTGATTTTGGCTAATGCCTTCAGTGAATGCTGCACATCTTCCTTCAGTACCATTGTTTCTTGATCACAGGCTATATCTTGAAGTCATTGCATGTTGACAAGTTCTTTTTAATACAGTGACAATGTGTATTCTCCCATCTTCTTTAGATTCTTCCTGCATTTTTTATTATTTGCTTATAGAATATTTAAGTATTGCAACTTGTGCCTGAGGAATCTTTTCCCAGTTCTTTTTGTTTAAGGAATTAAGCACTTCTTCCATTTTTGTTTTCTTTTTTTGTTTGTTTGCTTGCTTTGTTTTGTTTTGGGGGGCATCACTGCCCTCTAGTGGTCGTGGGAGCTATCCAACACTGTTCCTGAGAGCGGCTGCTGGATTTGAACCACCAAGCCCACAAGTTGCAGTCCTGCACTCAACCACTTATGCCACCGGGGTTCAGCCCACATTTTTGTTTTCTAACTCTAATTGATTGCCTAAATTATTATAATATTTGACTTTGTCTTCTCAAGCTGCCTTTTGAAATATCCTACTTGGCTCTTGCATTTCAACATTTCTTCCAGTTGCTTTAACTGGAAGAAATTCCTTTTAACTTTAAAAGGAATTTTCAGTCTCTTATGACATTCACTTTGATCTTTTCCTCCTTTCCTGTATATTTCATGAACTTTTCCTTTTGTCATGAATGATGTTCATAAATGTCCTCCCACAGCTTACAGATGTTTAGTCTTTAGTGTTTCTAAAGCACCAATCATAGTCAAATATCTTTTTAATGTCACTGAACAAAACCAAATTACTTTATACAACCAGCATATCACACACCACTAATAGAAGCATCTCAATGAATTGGAAATAAGCAATCAAGCACAATAAACCAAAATATCAAGAGAAAACCACCAACACTCAAATTTCACCAAAAGCCACTGGAGTATTGTGAAAAAGAAGTCATAAAAATACCAGGCAGAATCCAAAAAAATTACGTTCAGGTTCTGTCAAGAGATATGATATTCTAGAGAACAATGGAAGAAATTTAAAGACTGAAATTCAAAATAAATCCCAGAAGGCAAGCAATGAATAACAGAAACAAACAGCATAGTAAAATAGCTGAGGAATAGCATTTAAGATGAGAAAAATTGAATTAGTGAGCTCAAAAACAACCACTCTGACTATAATCAATAGGAGAAACCATCAATTAAAGAGAGTCTGAAAATAATGTGGGACACTATCAAGAAATACAACCTTCATATCAGGACCCCAGAAAAAGAAGGAAAAAATCTACAGAGAAAATGGAATGACAAAATATTGAAGAAATTTCCCCAATATCACCAGAAGAGAAAATAACTATTCAAGAAACAGAATCCCCCCCCCCAAAATGAAAGAAAAATAGACTGAGAGAAAACCAAATAAGATAGTTCCCCAAAGAAGAACTTCATGACATATCATATTAAAACTATTCACTTTCAAGGGCAAAAGGAAGAATCCTGAGGCAGCTAGAGAAAAAAAAGAACAGTCACCTACAAGGAAAACTGATATGGATAAACTCTGACTTCTGAGCAGAAAGTATGCAGGCGAGAAGACAATGAAGAGACATATATAAAATTCTGAAAGAAAAAAACTGCCAAGCAAGAAAATTATCCTTCTAACTTGAGGGAGAAATAAAGTTGTTTACAGACCAGAAAAGATTGGGCTGATCCCCAGTGGCGTGAGTGGTTGAGTGCGGGACTGCAGCCCGAGGGCTTGGCAGTTCAAATCCAGCTGCGGCTCTCAGGAGCAGCACTGAGTAGCGCCCACAACCAGGCAGTGATGCCTCCCCAAAATAAATAAATGAATAAAGGGCTTCTTTAAAATAAGACCAGTGTGGCATAGTCACTACAAGTTGGGCTGCTATCTGCAAGGTAGATTGAAACAGCCATCTCCTCTGTGAAATAAAGACAGGATTTTCTACTCCCCAAATAGCACAGTCTCAAGAAATCACAGGGAAGTTCTACCCTGCCCTACAGGGTCGCTATGAGTTGACGTCAATTCGATGGTAGTGAGTTGGATTTGTGAGATTTTGTGGACAGAAAATCAGCAAACAGTGGACAAACCTGAGAGCATCTGACAAACACCATCTAGAAATGAATATGACGGAAACAGCGCTCAAAGCAGCACAGAAATAGAGGAAAAGACACCAAGAAAACCACAAAAAAGGGAAAAGAAACCCCCACCAAAAACACAGCAAAGTGACAACAAACTCACATATATCAATAATGACACTGAATGAGAATCTCTTATAATTTCCGATCTTTTCTGCCTTTGGTAAAAATCTGGCTAGATCTGAGAAATAGGATATAATTGCTAGAAAAGTTTCTACTCTTATTTTTTGGCTTGAGGTCTGTCTAGCTACTGTGAGAAGGGCTGTAGCCACTCCAGGTACAATCTCGGTAACTGGTCTATCTGGTGTGTAAAAGACCTTTACTACAACTCTCCCCCAATGTATCTCCGGAGGAAGAACTAAGGCAGATATCCTTGTCCCAGATAAAGTTGTCAATCAATTATCATGAATGTTCATCGGTAAAGGCTCAAAAACTCAATCTGTACCCACCGTATCAAGAATGAGGTTTTAATAGTCAGTTTTGCAAAATTAGGCACTCAAGTCTCAGAGCACAAAATGTGCCAGCACTCACAACTGCCATTTTACAATTATTATATCCCCAAGCTGATGAACCTCTGCTCCTGTTCCTCCTTGACTGGGTTCTGTGGGATGAGTAATCTTTCCCGGATGCCAC
>PVJH01010066.1:48579-65934 GCA_004026705.1 Nesogale talazaci | reverse complement strand
CAGTCAAGTTCCACATAGTTCTCTTTCCCTTTTTCCCCTTAACCCTTTGTTATTGCTATTGTGTAATATAATGTGCTATAAAGTGTCTGTGAAGAATTTAAATTATAACTCTTTTTAAACGTTTCCACCCCTTTCTGCCACCAACCTCTCTGAGGTGCTCTGTGGGCTCCTATTAGTGGCCTGGCCTCCGCCCCTCCCCAAGGAGTGCCACTCTCCCATGTTTGCTATTCACGGCTGGATTCATCTTCCTTATCGCTTCACTTCAGATGTGTATCTCTGGACAATGATGTTTCACTTTCTTGTGTTGTTTCAATGGAATCATATTGTGTGCACTCTTTTGCCTTGTTTCCTTCCTTCGACCTTGAGCTGCGGTGCTAATCCTGTGTTGCTGTGTGAAGCTTTATAGTTCATTGATTTCCAGTGCTGTGCAGAATTGCCTGGTGTACACACGGTTGCATCTGCCCATGTTACTATAGGTGGGCATTGGGTTGTTTACCCCCGTGGACACTTAGACGCGCAGAGAGCTCCTGGGGCATGGGAGCAGGCAGAGCTCGGAGTCCCGCTGCTGGGTGCGAGAGCGTGCCCAGCTTCCCCAGTGCCCTTCTGAGCTGTGCCGCCCTGTGGCTTTCATTGCCCCCCATTCATGAGTAGGAAATGGCTGCTCCTGGTTCTGTTTTCAGTTACTCATCCCGTCCCTGTCTGTAATATGTCTTTCTCTGCCTTTAATCATTACCTCAGCACCATTCTAACTCATGGATATCTGATTCTTCACTGATGGGCAATGCAAGCTTTGTCATAAAGTTAATTTCCAGATATGTGCTCTCTGTTCCGTCCCCTTGGCCTGCTCGTCTGTTGTGGATGCCTCTTTGTAAGAAGCCTTGATGGTTATAGGTCTCTTTTCCCCTCTAAGTCCAGTGCTAAGGAGTCCTGCTGGTAGAGTGGGTCAAATGTTAGGCTGGTAACCAAAAGGCCAGCAGTTCAAGCCCACCACTCCTCTGCAGGAGAAAAGCGTGGCAATCGGCTTCCATGACGATGGTGGGGCTTGGAGAGTGTGGGAGCGATTCCCTGCCCTGTGGGATGTAAGCTTGCGATGAGTTGCCATCATCTGCCTAGCAGTGGGTGGATGGGTGGATTGGTTAGTTAGGTTGGGTTAAGCCTGGGATGCTCAGTAGTGACCTGTAATATTCTTGCAAAGCATGAAAAAGCTCAATGAAGAGATGGTTGGATGACAAGGCGGGGTCCTCCTTCCGCCCCCGCTGTGCTGCCCCTCTGCAGGATTCTCGACTGCCATATTTTCCTTTGTCTCCCATGGGCGCACTCGTTTTCATTCTTGTCCCTTTCCCTTTCAGCTGCGGCCTGTGAGTTTTTGGACATTGTAGAGCTGCTGCTGCAGTCTGGCGCCGACCCCACGCTCCGCGACCAGGATGGCTGCCTGCCGGGAGAAGTGACGGACTGCAAGGCCGTGTCCCTGGTGCTGCAGCAGCACACAGCTGGCCAAGCTTAGCCAGGGCACCAGCCAGCCACATGCTGTCCAGCAGAGGGCTGTGGTGCGGAGAGCAAAGGGCAAAAATCACACTCCTTTTGATAGTCACTGGCTAATAAAATCAGGACCCTCTGAGGATCTGGGATTTTGAAGCCTCAGCAATTCATTGCGCTTGTCTACATTCTGGAGAGTGAAGCTGGGGTGATGAACATGTGTACTGTGCATAACACAATCCAATTCTGCTGAGCATGCTCGGAAATTTATCACTGCTCAGGAGGGAGGAGGGGCGAGGAGGAGACAGATCGTATTTCACAATATTAAACATGGCGGCGCTGTTAAAAACACGGCAGCCCCATTTCATGAGACCCCAGGCTGGTGGCATCCCATGTCCATCTGGCATTTTGTACAGCTGGTCGGAGTAGTGAGCTAAAAGGCCTGTTTATTGGCAGATAGAATTGAGAGGGTGGGGCAGCGGGACGCTAAAAACAATAGAGAAAGAATTTAGTCACAGGGAGATATAGAAATCTGAAGAACAAACAGGTTTGCAGAAAACCTCACAACCCTGGCAGTTTAGAATTAGATTGAGATGGGAACATTGGTTCTGGCGAATGCACTGGCTGGGGCCAGATTCCTGAAACTCCCCTGCACAAAACGGGAGAGGGACTGCCCCGGGCCCTGCCAGCAGCCCCGGGAAATAGTCTCATGTGAAATGACTCATCATGCCTCAACACTAAGGAGCTCTGGTGGTGCAGAGGTAAAGCAGCCAGCCCTGCTAATCAAAAGGTCAGTGGCTCGAACCCACCCAACGTTCGCTGTGTGAGAGGAAGAGTCAGCAGTTGGCTCCCGTAAAGATTTACAGCCTTGGAAACGTCACGGGGCACTTCTCCTCTGCCCTGCAGTCTCCGTGAGTCGTAATTCACCAATGGCATAGGGTTTTTATGTGCCTCTATTGAGTTAGCAAATAACAAGCTTGCTTATGGAGCCCCGACAGATCTTACGTATTTGGAACTGGCCTGCCTGTTGGAGCCAAAACAGGGTCTTTTTTTTTGTTTCCTTCTACAGCAGTGGGTCTGCACCTTCCCAATGCCACCCCCCTGTCACACAGTTCCCCCCCACCATAAAATCATTTACATGGCCACTTCATAACTGTCACTTTGCTACTGTTATGAATTGGGGGACCCCAGCAAACGGGTGCTTCAACCCCCAAAGGGGTCACGACCCCCAGGTTGAGAACCACTGTTCTAAGGGAATTCAGCTCATCTTTGGTTTCTTATTCCCCATAAATAGTTTTAAAATCCCACCCCCTGGAGTGAGCAAGCCGCAGGGCTCCCATGGGCATTGAGCATCATAGCCCCTACAGCACTTTGCCCTGCACCACCCCCACCCTCACCCACCTGCCTGGCCCCTGGACCCTCACTGCTGCCTGCCTTCCTCCTGGCACTCACACCTCTCCATGCCCCTGTGCAACCCCCTCAAGCACCTGACACCTACCCCTACCCACTCCCACCCCAGCGCCGCACCCTCGGCCAAGTTGCCTGCCCATATCCAGTGACTACAGCTCCCTGCCTTTGTCCCAGAGGCTCCCGTAAGGTTTCATTATAACAGGCTTCCCAGTGATTTAATCATCCATTGTATGGGGTCTGCCTCTATATAATACGGTGTTCACAGACCATCCTATTTCAGAGAACGTTTTGTGGCTAGTGACGTATTTGTATTCATTTTTAATTTTTTCTAAGTATCTGGAAATTATATGCATGTTAAAACATACTTAAATGTAACAGTAATTCTTCTAAACTTTCTCTTTATTAAGTGTCCCTTCACTGCACTCTTAGTTCCATTGCAGCCTATTAAGCTGACTCTCTCATGTTCCGCATGAATTGAATGTGTTTCAGAAACTTGATAGGCTAGTTACAGTGAAAGGGACCAAGATTCTGAGCACAGTTGTTGTGTCAATTTCTTGGAGATTTTTAGGGCATTAGTAAATTAAAAGTATGTGTTTTTTTCCTATCTGCAGCATCGTTCTCTGAGTAAGAAGCAGTCCAGGACCCCTTTTTTTCATAATTCTTTTTGAAATTTGACCATGATATTTCTTAGGTAGTTTACAATTATAATTTCTAATTTCACTTGTAAGATGTTGAATTTACACTATCACTGAAAACAGCCATCCCCTTAATTCACATTCTCAAGTACACTTCAAAATCCATTTCCAAAATTTGTATTCTTTTTTATCGATACCTGAAGTTTTAAAAAAAAACCCAGGTGGTCATGCGCCTGCAGGGAGGTCTTACCCACAACAAGAGTTGGCTGCCGTGGGCGCTCACTAGCCGTCCCAGATAGATGGCAAACCACGTTTTCGTGTAGCAGGATAAAACCAGTGCATGTGTTCGTGTTTAATTTAGTGTACATTGGACTGCAACGCAGAGTTTGTTGTCCTGGACAGATCAGTGAGGTTCGAGTGGATTTGTATAAGGAACCATCACAGACAGTCCATTCTCTCAAGGTTCATTTCTGGTCACAGCTCATCCTCAATTTCCATTCAGTTTTCCCATAAACTCTTTGAAGCCTCTGAGGGCTTGCCACACTTTTTTTATCTTTTCCTTGACTATTATCCCCTGCGATGGGAATTCAATTTTCTTCCCCATGATCCTGACTTTGCTCTGCTGTGCCGTGTGGGCATATCTGAAGAGAGTCACAATCCTGCCTGTCTCCCCTCCACACCCCCTGCAGGGCACTGAGGGATACCAAGGGCCTGCCAGCAGAGGCCCCCGCTTCATCCTGCATTCTGGGCTGCCAGACAGTTCTTAACCATCAGGGGAAGTGCTGGGTCAGGTTTGATTGTTAGTTTTTTTCTGCAAAGGGAGCGGTCGGCCACAACCGTTTGGGGTCCTATGATCCAGAGGCATCAGAAAGGGCGCCCAGGAGCGTTTGCTAGGCTCATGTGCAGTGACTCTGCTGCTGCACTGTTCACATCATCTGAACCGTTTGCATCATGCGTGTCCTTAAAAGAGAGAAACAGGGCTGAGCCCTGTAGTGGTTGAGTGCGGGTCTGCGACCCACAGACCCACAGACTTGGCAGTTCAACTCCAGCAGCAGCAAGGCTGGGTAGCTCCCACGACCACCAGAGGGCAATGATGCCCCGCCCCCGCCCCCCAAAAAAAAGGTAAAAAAAAAAAAAGAAACAAAGAGAGACGTGGGTTGCTTTTTCTATTTTCTTCTTTCTCTACTGAGGATCCTGTGGTCAAGAAAACACTAGTGACTCGGTTTTAATGCTTATTTGTTTGTGATTATTGCTTCCTTTGCCCGTCACCCGCTGACCGAGGAGGCCTGACTGGACTCCCAGCAGTCTTAAGGAGCTGGCAGACAGGGGACTGGAAAGAACCTTCTGTAAACAAGCCTCAAGGCAGAGACAAAGCAAAGTCCCAAGTCATCGCCCTTCAGATCGTTTGCTTGAGTCCCACTCCTCATTCTGTGGGAGTTGCAGAGTGCTCTGACAAAGGTTGACCCTCTTCTCCCAGAAACCCTGTGCTGTGCACAGGATTTGAAGAGTTCACAGATCTGACTCGCTGGTCATGGACCACAGAGGAGCCAGGAACCCCACTAAGAACCCTCTTTTGTGGCGGAGTGGAGAGTAGCCCTTAGTCCAGTATTTCTGTAATGAGCAACCTTTTGTTGACTGACCCAATGTTTAGTTTTAATGCTTCTCCCGAATGGTGTCCCCTTTGCATATTCAAAAGAATGAGAGCTGGTTTTGTTTGTTTCTCCCCATCATTGGCCAAGATTTTAATAGTATGCATAAATCACAATTTAATCACTAACCACCACTATGGGAAATGACTCAAGAAGTCAGGACAGGCTCCTGAACTATTTACCGCGGGTTCTGTTGAAGGGCAGAAAGTAGCCCACGTAATGGGTAATGACTGACACCTTGTCATGTGTGCTTGGCTTTCTTGACTTTCTGGAGTGCTTTCGTCTTGATATTTAACTCACTTGTCTCTACCCTAAGTGCAAGTGCCTTCGATTACAGACAGAGCATGAGGCAGAGGCACAGCTGGACCCGTCTATTGAATCCCAGCACTTCTCTTAAACCACAACACTCGCTCAAGTTGCAGAAGTCGTCCTCCAGAGAAACAAGGGAGACTTCAAGAGGCTTAGGCAAAAGTCCCGTGATCTTTGTTTCCCACACCCCTCTGAAAGCCCCTTGTCTACGTGGGGGCATCCTGTCCCAGACCTCTGCCCTTTGCCGTTCTCCACAGATGATGTAGAATTGATGATAGGAACCATGTTGAGAGAAGCCATACGGAAATTCAGAAACGAGGTCATTTAAACCTAGCGGAACTGTGTCTGTCAGAGCAGTGTAAGAAATCAGCCAACTGGCCACATACTGTTCTCTCTCTTGCTTGTCACCTATTAGTGTCACAACCATAGAATAATAATCTGGAATCCACTCATCCTTCTTTTAAATGCTTCAGCATTTTTGTAACAAAAAGGTTGCTAAAATCCAGTGACCCTTTTTATTAAATAGGTGTGGGTTTGTTGTCATTGTGTCCCCCGCTTCCTGCCAGGATTGACAACTTGACCTTGGCTTCGTCTGGGGGCAGTTCAGCGGCTCAGGATTCATGGATAAGGGTGTGTGACCGTGGCGAGCCCTAGTTGCAGCAGATCTTGTTCGCTGGGCAAAGTTAGGCATCCGTTGACCATGGAGACTTTCAAATGTTTCTTCTTTTCATTAACTTTTTATTGTGAGCTAGTTGAAGGTTGTCCACGCCTTTTCCAAGTTTTTCTGATGTGATTGGAGTAAGAATTCCAGAGTTTTTCTTATACTGTGTGATTTCAATAAACTAAAGTTAAAACAAAAGGACCACCCTCAAAGGAGGAGGACCCAGCCTCTGCATGGATTGTGTATAAAGGCTCTGAACTGGGGAAAATCTCAGTGCAGTCTTGTATAATCATAAGACTTGTAAAATTATCCTTACTAGATTTTATCTTAAGTATCTTTACTTATTTCAGTATTCGCTCACCAGAGTTCCGAGGTCAACATGATTACCCAACTCCGGGGAGAAATCATGCTTCTCTGTCATGCCGATGGAGGGGCCCTCGTGGTTACACACTGCCACCCCCCGCCGGTCTTTAGGGGGAAGCTAACGCTGTCTGTTCTTGTCCATAGTGCGGCCTCGAAGGCTCAGCGGGGCGGCTTGTCCCGCGGGGTTTCTGTGAGACACAATCAGCCGGGCGGCTGTGACTTTGTCGTACCCCACTGCCATTGAGTCGATTGCAACTCCTTGGGTTTCTTGTTTTGTTTTGTTTTGTGGGCATCACTGCCTCTGGTGGTCGTGGGCGCTACCCAGCCGCCGCTGGATTTGAACCGCCAAGCCTGCGGGCTGCAGTTCCGCACTCAACCACTTACGCCACCGGGGCTCAGCCCACTCCTTGGGATTCTTTAGGGTTTCCAAGACACCCGTCCTTAAGGTTGGCAGCCCAGCACCTACCCTGCACTGCCACAAGGACACCTTCCTCTGTCATGCTCACTGCTTAGAATCTATGTGCCAAGTGCAATACAATTGTCAAAAATGGCGTTAGCTCCCAAGAATTGAATCTTAAAAAAACAACGCTCAACCCATTCTTGACGTACTGACCCTTGAAGCAAGCGTGTTGTGTGCCTCATGATCCTGGGTGGACCAGCATAGCGCTGAAAAGCTGCTAGCTTTTTATTTCATACTTATTATATTTTTACTTTTGTGCATGAATCCTCAAAAAATAGCTTCCCTGTTTTTTACCACATCAGGTTTTTTTCTTGGCTGGATTGTAAAATAAATGCCATTATTGTACACTTGCCCTCTCTCGCTTTTCTTTTGCGATGCGTGTACGGGCCCTCCCGCCCTCTCAGAGGAACGGAGCTCAGACTCCTCCTTGCTGCTCCTCCTATCCAGCTTAGAAAGCAGGGGCCCCGGCGAGCCAGGGGCGTGCAAGGCGCTACCCCCAGCAGGTCTGGGCCTCAGGGTGCAAGCGGGTGCTGCTCGGACACTGAAGAAATGACCGTTGGAGCCGACAGCTACTAAGGCCAAGGGACAGCAGGGCCTGCCCGGCCCCTGGAGCAGCAGCAACCCTGCAGCTGGGCTCTCCTTGCCCTCCGGGTGCTGGATCGTATTTAGAGGTAAGTTGGGGTGACAGACACTGTGTGATAAAAGGCTCGCATGGTTAGAAAGGGGCGCAGCTTTCAGAGCCGTGCATTTGCGGCCCTGGCTTAGGCCTGGGTATGTTTATTGCACTTTAGCGCTCTTTGTGAATTTGGAACCCTTCCAGAGAAAGAAGAGAAAGACATATATTATTGTTTATAATCTGCTTTATTCCTCCCAACCTTGACTGAACAGACTTGTGGATTGCTGTGTAAATCCCTCAGTGCCCTTAACTACCGATACAGAAAGTGGTTAATGCGCATTCTAAACGAGGCTTGGCTTCCACTCTGGGAAATCACTTTAATTGAGAAGCATTTGATGTTCAGATGATTTTTTTTTTAATGATAAAGCCTGCACACACACTGGGCCTGCAAGAGCTGGCTTTATCACATTGCTCCAGCCTGGCAGAACTTTGAGCCCTGCAGGTGACAGGTGTTGGGAAAGTGTCCCCTACTCCCGAGGTCACTGTCTACGGACAGCCAGCCTTCCTGCCCTCCCTCTAGGCCTCTGCTGACCAGTGAACAGCCAGCCTTCCAGGCTCCCCTTCAGGGGAGGGCAGGAGCCGCCAAGTTCATAGGTGATGGTTTTCTGGAAGCAGAAGCTAGTCCCAGGTGACCACGATATGTCACTTAACCCCAAAGCCCTTGCCTGAGCAAAAGCCATCTGTTGAAACCTATTTACAATGTTAATGGCCCTTTTCTAAACGGCCTGTTTCCAACTCCAAACGGGTGCCAAGACCACTCTCTCTCTGCCCGCATTTTATCTTTCAGGAAGCAATCTCCAGCCTCCTCCCAACCTGGCCCAGAGTTGGCAAGCAGGAGACAGAATGATAAATCTTTTGGAGAGACGTGGGGGGGGCGGGGGGGGGGAGGGAGCACGCGGCAAAACTACTCTCTCCCAAAGTTCTAGAAACAGTCCAGTCTCAGCCACCTGCAAGAGTTGTGACATTGTGGCCAATCGAGGGGACTGCTGAGCTGTTTCGAGTGAAAAGGCCCCTGGAAACTGTGCTCCAGACAGTGGTTCTCTCCACCTTCCCAACGCCATGACCCTTTCATACAGTTCCTCTGTGGCGGTAACCCCCGACCATAAAATTATTCTCCTTGCTACTCCTTGTTTCTGTTAGGAATTGGGTGACCTCTGTGAAAGGATTGTTTGATCCACCACAAAGAGGTCTCGACCCACAGATTGAGAACCGCTGCCCTAGAAGGAGTCTACACACACACACACACACACACACACACACACGCACCTCAGTGCTAATGTGAGGAACATGCATCCTGACTGGAACAGCCTGCCGCTCGTCCTGTGTTTAATTACCAAACACACCCAATCGTGTTGAGGTTTTTGTGTTTAATAACGGGATAAGACCAAAAGAGAGGATCACCTGGACCAGTACGCGGAGAAGGGGAACACGCGTGATGTGCAGGCACCCTGTCCTGTTTTCTCAAAGGATGTCCAGCAGGTGGGCGGGTGGGCAGGGCCCTGGGATAGCTCCTTTGGTATGGTTTCTTTGTATTGCTCCCTTTAGAAGTAGGGTCATTAGTGTTTCCATCCTAATGGTGTGTCCTCACTTGATTAACACTTCTCCAGCCCAGTGGCGTGGGCCTGGGCATCACTGGACAGCCAGGACTGGCAAGTGCCCGAGGGTCTGAGTAGTACCATCTGGAAAGCTAGTCCTTGTCGAGCAGTGGCAGTGTTCTACTCAGACCCAACAAGACCTGGTTGAAGTCTAAGGAAGCCCCTTCTGATGGACCATCGTGCTGCGGATGGCCTCTCGCAATTTTAGATTCTAATCTAGCTGTGGATGAAAACTTCCCGCACCCTGACCCCTGTGCCCCCTTTTCTTCCTCCCTGATCCCAACCGAGTGGGCAGGCCACTACCAGCACCCCGCTTGTCCCGAGCTGGGCTCGTCCTTCATTGTTTTTAAAGTGGGTGCTCCCTGTGGAAAGGCTTCAGACACAGCCAGGGCTTGCTCTTGCTCTCTCCCCAGGGAGTGGAAGCAGGGAGCCACATCCTCTCCTCATTCTCTGAGCAGGCACACATAACTTCTACCAGTCAATGCCGGGCACACTGAAAGCATCAAGTGGACGTGACCCCAGGAGTTGACAGCCTGAAACACTCAAAACAACGAATGGTGAATTGAACGCCTGGACTAAAGACAGGCAGGCGGAGGATGCGGGGGCGAGAAAGGAAGACAAGCTTGGCCACCTCAGGACGCAGCCTGGAGCAGCCCTAGTGGCAGGAGAGGATGTACCTGAGGCCGTAGACCGCACGGTGGGCAGTTGGAAAGCCCCAACAGCTGTGCAGGAGAAAGGCCGCTTTCCGCTCTTGTGAACAGCCTCAGAACCCGAGGCATTGCCTTGGGGGCAGTGAACTTGTTGTTTTGGTTTGGAAGGACATAGCCCATTTTCAGTCGATCAAGAATAGTCGGAGGAGTAACCAACTGAGGTGTCCCTCGAGGGACTGGACCGGCAAAGGGAAGAAAAAGTCCCCCAGGGAGCCCTTCCCCAAGCCTCGACTGACCCTCCTCATCCACTTGATGCTCTCACCTTCTCCACCCTCCCTGGACACACAGCCCTGTAAGATCTTGGTCTCCTCAGCCTTCCACAGCATGCACCATGCGAGGGAAGTGGGTCAAGGTTCATTGATGCCTCCTCGATGGGAGAGCTTTGCATCTGGCCCCGACGACCGGAAAGCCCTCTGAGAACCTCACTGGGCCTCCTGCCTGCAGTTTTAGCCTTCTTCCGGTGAATGGGGGGTTGTGAGCACAAAGTCGGTCTAGGACTTCGGTATAGCGGTAGCTACCTGACGGCTAAGAACTCAGAGCCCAGCCTCTAGCCAGGGACCTTAGCAACCTGTGCAGTGCCTGATTGGTGGGTTCTTTCTGCCCAGGAAAAAGAAACCTGCCCCAGACGAGGCAGATGGTGGAGAGGTTGACCTGCCACGGTTGTAAGAAGACTGAGAGCATGTCAGCAAGTGAGCTCCCTCCTTTCCCCTTCGCCAGTTTCTGCCCTGCTCAAGAGAATGTTCTGAAGCCACCGAAATGCTCCCTGTTGCCCACACAGGCTGGCCACACACCACACTGAGCTCGGTGCACAGTTAGCATAAGTGAGGAGCTTCCCTGCTTTATTTTTATTAATTTACCTTTAGTCTAGAAGGGACCTCCGTGCTATATAAATTCTGAGTCTGTTGCTTTGGGGGGAGGGGCGATTAAGCAGCGTGCTGACTGCTCTGCGGCAGGTGACACCCAGTGGGCCTCTGCCTGGAAAAGCCACCCCGGTGGCTCAGACGAGACTGTTCCACAGGCTACCCACCTCCCTTCACATAAAGGCCCCCTTCTCCAAGGGGAGGCGCCCCGGTGGAGTCGTGCTGCTCGTCGGGCTGCCACCCTCCAGGTCAGTAGTTTGAAGCCGCCAGCCGCTCCTCAGGAGGAAGATGCGAGTCTCCACTCGCGCACCAAATGCGTCCTTGGAAACGCGCCGGAGGGCCCACCCTGCTGTCACTGACTCGCGGGCTGCCTTCTTGTTTTGTTTGTTTGTTTGTTTGTTTGTTTTCTCTGTCTCAGAAGGAAGAGAACGTGTGGTGTGGAGGGTGCTAGCTAACACTGGGGCGCTCCCCTGGGTCTGGGAACCAAGTGCTCTCAGGACAAGCGGAGCTTTCTCTGCAGGCAGGGAGCCTCCTGGCGGGCAGGGCTGTGGCGTTGGCGCCCTGCAGGCGAAGAAAGGGTCCAAGGCCAGCCTGAGCCCTGGTGGTGTAAGTGGTTGAGTGCGGGACTGCGGCCCGCGGGCTTGGCGGTTCAAATCCAGCGGCGCCTCTCAGGAGTGGCACTGGGTAGCGCCCACGACCACCAGAGGCAGTGATGCCCACCCCCCCAAGAAAATTTTAAAATTAAAAAAAAAAAGGGTCCAAGGTCAGCTCAGCTTTTGATCCTCTCATGTCCAAGACCAAATGAAAACCAAGACGCACAGGCTTCCAAAGACCTCCGCGTTTATTTTACACAGTTTAACCACACACAGCTCATGCCGACACACAGAAGGCATTTACAAACACTCACCAGCTGCTGTTGGCCAGAGTCACGTGGCAATAAATAGGGATGAGCGGGTCTTTTTGTTTTTTTTTTTGTCTTTCATTCTTTTTCCCCTGGAAATGAGACCTCATTTCTTTTTTAACTGTACAAAATTTACACTGCAAAGGGTGAGGGCAACAAGTCAGGGCTGAGGTCTCAATGTAAGCTGAGCGAGTTCACATCCGGCCCGCCCACCAGCCCTGCTCCCTGCTCCGTGCTGAAGGAGAGGGGGGCCACCTGTCTCGGTCCACCTGTGTGCTCTGCCCCCTCAGCAAAGGCAAGCTTGGCCCACCCTCACCCTCACCCCCCCCCAGCCCCGCCCCCAGCTGACCCCTGCCAGAGCTAGCAGCATGAATCTGTGTGCTTTCACTGTGGTCCTGCCAAGCGGGTGTGGGGGCGTGGGGGCGGCCGACTTTGCTGAGCTCTCCCTCTGGGGCTCCAGTCACGATCAAGGTGGGAGCCGTTGGAGCGTCTCTTGCGAAGAGGGCCAGTTGACCAATCCGAGAGAGAGAGAGAGAGCCAGTGATGTGCTTTTATTTAGCCTTCAGCATGCCCGGGCCCTTCAGCAGCAGGCAATAAAACAAAACTCATTTCCGCTTAATTGAATTGTTCTTCATCTCACGGTTTCCAATTTTTAAAGTGCAATGTTTAAAAATGAGCCGCCTCAGGCCAGCCAGACCCCACTGGCTGAGGAGCTGTGGTCATTCCATGGCCAGCGCGTGGTGGACCGGGGGGGTGTGGGAAGGGGCTGCGGCCTGGAGATGCCAGAGAGTGGTGGTCTACAACACCGCCTGTTGTGCGTGCGGAGCCTCCCCCGCCTCCTGCAAGAAGGCAGACGTTCCAAACCTGGAGCTTCAGCGCTGAAGGGGCTGTGCCTAAACTGAATTCGAAAGTCCTGTGGAGCCCTGATTATCTGATGATGTCCACAGCATGATTTACCAGGAGGGGGTTGGGGTTGGTGCAGATCCTTGAAGGGCAACACTGCCAAACGCCGCCCCTCGCACTGTGTTCATTTGCAGGGACGTTGCTTTCCATCTTACACTACGCTCATAACCCTGTGATGAAGCGAGAGGAAGGCTGCCCAGCAGATCCTACTAAGCTTCCCCAACAAGTCGGTTCATCCACTGGGCCAGCTAGGCCCTCAGATCCAGAAGTTCCTCTCTGGCTTCTCTCCTTTGCAGCAGACATTCCTCCACAGCCCCCGTCTTCATCTTTGCTCCCGTCAACCGCCACCAGACTCTTGGGGCGCTGGGTTCATTTTCCCCAGATTCAGAGCTTCCTACTCGCGCAGGGCACTGCTGAGAACCCCTGCTAGCCTCTTTCTCTCTGGGACTCACACAGCAGCCCAGATGTGGCAAATGCTTCTAGATGAACTTGTTTTGTTTTCACAATCCGCCCATGCCCTGTTAGCAAGAGGGGACACCGCCACCCTGTAGCACCTTATGCCTCAGGAAGGTTCTCATCGGGCCAGTGGGGAGTGAGTGGGTGGGTATCGTCCTTTCTCTAGCCCCAAACCCTGCAGGTCGGGGGCTCCAGCCCCTGCAGGCGCTAACCTCACAGGCAGGGAGATGCATTGAAAACGCAGGGTCCCTTCTGGCTGTGCTTTGACACGGGGGCACCAAGGTCTGCCTGTGCTGCCTTCTGGGGGGTGGCTCAGTCAAATTCTCTTGACTTTCTGACCAGGGCGCTCTCCCGAGCTCTTCCAGCCAGCCAACCCCACCCTCGGAAACCTAGGAGGTGCTCCCAGGGTGCATCACTGCCCTGCTAAACTGGGAAGAAGCCATGGTGAAAAGGCAAACCGATCACTGGTCGCCATCTTACTCTGTGTTAATGGAGTGTAGAAAGTGCTGCTACACGGGGGCGGGGGGGGGGCGAGCCTCCTTAAAGAACCTGCTCTCCCCATACTCTGCCCACACATGGCACGCTCACGCTGGGGCCCCAGGAGAGAGAGAGAGAAGCCAAGTACTAGGCCCAGGCAGGCATGCCTGGCCCATCTTCCCCACGTTGGGAGCAGCCTGCTCAGTGTGGTGTCCGGAGACCCTTGCTTGGTCCTTTCCTCCACAAGGCTTGTTCGCCTGCATTTGTCTCACTATCACCCCCACCCCCACGTGGTCACCTTGTTGGGGAGTCCTCAAACTGACTGTCACCGAGTCAATTCCAACAGAACTCCCCCTGTGGGTCTCCAAGACCGCAACTCTTCACCGGCGTGGGAAGCTGCGGAGTGGCATCGTGCACTGGGTGGTGTCCAGTCACACAGAATGCGGTCACATGGAACCTCGGGGAGAGGGTCTACATTTGCAGCAACAAGTGACCGTCGCAGCACTCCAGGAAATAAGAGGGCAGGGTAAAGGGGATCAGATGGTATGAAGGACAATGCCAAGAATGGGGTGACTGTTTTTCTTAGGGAAGCTGGAGCTGAGTTTAGTCTTGGGAGGGACTTACAAAGGATGCAGCTGTCCAGGGGAGGCCTGTTTCTTTAGTCTGCCTCCCACCTGCTGAGGTCTTTGGGGGCCCCCAAAGGTAATGGACCCTTCACAGAAGGGTTTGTCCTTGGTTCTCTACTGGCGGAGACCGGGTACAGAGCATCAGTGCAGGTTGTAGTGCTTCCCAGGAAGGTGCCATCGTCCCTGGCAGCGGCTGGAAAGCCGGGCTTGGCCTTACCCTGGCCTCAGGCTTCCTGATATTAGAGGTGTGCTATTATTGCACATGCTCACTGAGCGTGCCTGCCCTGCCTCGCCAAGCCCAGGGCGGGGGCCCAGGGCCTGGCATGAGTCCAGCCAGCATTCCAGAGAGATGCAGCCTGGAAACCACTGGGAACCCTAGCACAAATGTAGGGTGGCCTCCTGGGTTAATGATCACAACCCAGGTGAGTCCCAAGCCCCTTCCATACCCTTCCATGGAGCCCGCCCGCCGGCCAGCACTGCACAGAGAGGAAGGGTGGAGGGAGGCCGCCCCAGCTCATCTAACTCAGCTCTCTCCCACCGCAGGAGGACGGGGAACTCTGGGAAACTGGCATCTGCCGACACGGCTACACAGACTGCGTATGGACATGTATGATTGTCGCTCTCTTCTCTCCAACTTTGTCACCCGCAGCCTGTCTGGTGGCTTCAACGACATGAGCAAACTAAAAAGGCACATTGTGCACAGAGGGGCCCCGCCGGACCGCGGCTGTCCTGGTGTCCTGGACCACTCAGCCCCAGCTAAAGAGTCATCTGTGGTGACAAAGCCGCTTTGTAGCGTCAGCGATTCCATGCCGTGTGGGGAGTTTCTGAAATGCCCAAACTGACGAGACACTCTGGTTTGTACTCCAGCCTAGAGATGAAGTCATATTTTCACAGCAAAAAAAAAAAAAAAAAAGAGGGGGGCCTATTTTAATATCACATTGTGGCCATCAGCATTTGCACTGACCTTGAATAACTGTTGTTTGCTTTTTTATTTGGAAAAGTAGAGTTCAACAGGATGGTCTAGAAACCTCAGGAATCTTGGTTCTGGGGACAGCTGTGGATTGGAAAGCCTGGCATGAATTGCACATGCCAGCAGAGCCGTGTTCCCAGGGGCCCCGGGGCCCAGCGCCATCACCAGGCGCCACCAGCCAGCGAGCCTGGACGCGGGGCAGGAGGGGAGAGTGGCCCCAGCTGGCTCTGGGCCCGGCGCCCTGTGCTGTGTGCTGAGAGGAGGCTGCTCTCCCACCACGTCCCCAGGGAAACAGCACCCAGATGGGCCTCAGGACCTTCCAGGAACCCACAGAGGGGCTTCTATGGAAAATGGTGGAAATTCCCCCCATTGGTGCACTTTCATCCTCCAAAGTCAAGTCTCTCTTGATCCTTGCAGACAGTCTTCTCAAGCCAGAAGGGTGGGTGGGGCGAGGAGGAGGGGTGTTTAAAAAGGAGGATGATCCATTTCATCAAGCCAAGAGGCGGGGCTGGTTGGGAAGTCGGGGTAGCCTACACTGCTTCCGGTGGAGATGTCGGAAGTGGGCCCCCCAGCCATGGCTCGCAGCGTCTGGCTCACTCCCTGCCCTGCATGGGCAATGATGCCCAAATTACTGTCCACCGTGTAATCCAGCCCATTGAGCAAAGGAGCGTGAGACGGCAGGGACGATATGGAGGATGGGGACTGGGGGATTCCGTAGGGGCTCCCATCCCTCAAGTCCTGATAAGATTGTCCTGTCCCATCCATGGAGAAGCTCCCGTTCATTAACTGTCCACCTGTAACATCCCCCACGTTGCCATAAATCCTATTGGTGTGGCCAAGTTCTGAGAGAATCTGATCCTCTGTGGACAAAAGAAATGGAGGTTTATGGTCAGCCGCCAGAATCTGGCAGATTCCTGATCCCCACCACTTGAGGAGAAAAGCCCCAGGGGACTGCTGCCGTATCACCCAGCACCAGGTCAAGAGGGATCACCTGCTGAAAGTCCAAATCCCAGGTCCCCAAAGGCGGGACGAGTGTGCGGTGAGCAGGGGACCAGTGGGGTGCAAGTCCCTGAGACATGGTGGAGTCCGCCTGACTGAGGTTTTGTGGGTCACGTGTTATGCACATCACAATTGGAAACCAGGCCCTGAGAACATTCCTTTCTGGATGCTGTCTAGCTTAGCACCATGCTTGGTTTCCTTGGTTTCGCCGGGTGGACAGCCGAGAAGGGGCGCCCTTAGAGCTGGGTACACTACCCTTCCAGCCGACCTGGCAATGAAGTGCAAAGCCAAGCAGCTGGCTTCTCTCCGCTTCTGCAGGGCTGGGGACGAGGTACTGACTTGATGATGGAGAGGAACCTTCTTGCTTCTTGAGACTTTTTAGTAAGGGGAATCTAATCGAATCTTTGCTGCTTGACAGAATTCGTTTCTCCTACAGAGTTTAGCCATTTTGTTGTAGCGTGCCATTAGTCAAGTTCCACTCCCAAGACCCCAGTTCTGCAGAGCGGAACTGCTGCACAGAGGCCTGGCCCCTGCTGCACAACTTGTTTTTATTCCCTCCAATAGAAACTAGGACAAATTAAAAATGGGTCAAAGGGCAAACAAAGGATAGCATGTTACATTTTAACCTAACTCTGTAGTAATACACTTCCTAATGCACTCTGCTGGACAGCAAGATTGTTCCCATCCCGAGTTAATGGTCCATAGGAATTCAATGGAGGCTTCTTTTGCGTGGGAACCCTGCAAATGGATTTTAGGCTTTCGCTGTCATCTAGAACTTTCTGCAAACCAGGTGTTCAAAATTAAAGCGCTTATACAATTTCCCTCTTCCAATCTTGGATTTTATTATTAACCATCCTTGGCTCACACAGGCTGGTGTGCAGACTTAGCTGACACCTACCTCACTTCTACGACTGCTTGTTTTTTTTTGTTTTGTTTTGGGGGGGGCATCACTGCCCTCAGGTGGTGGGAGTAGGAGGCCCAGCCTTTGCTCCTGTGAGCGGGAATTGAACCTCCATCCCGGTTGTGCCGCAGTCCCGTGCACAACCACTACGCCACCGGGGCTCAGCCTATTTTTTGTTTTGTTTTTTTGGGGGGACTGCTTGTTTTAAGGCAGCCTTTAAGACCCCCAGATGCTATTCTTTCTGATATAAGCTATAATCTTTCTCCCTCTTAGCAGCCAGGTGCTTAACCATTGTGGCCCCAGAGCCATTTTACTCTT
>PVJH01010066.1:0-48479 GCA_004026705.1 Nesogale talazaci | reverse complement strand
TTTAAAGAGAGCAGAAGAGAGAGGCCCAGCTCCAAGGTCAACTGGCGGGGCGGTGGTCTTTTGCCTGTGCCCTCCCCTCTGACCAGGCCCACTGTCCAGGCCACATCCACAGCCAGCGGTGTTCATGGGGTCTCACGATGGATCACACTGTGCGGGGAGTGGCAGGCCGCTAATCCCCCAGGAAATTGAGGCTCAAGGGACATACATTGATTCGACAGAGTCATAACTGGAATCGGGTTTCTGGCTGCCCAACCTGTCCACTCTCCTCCGGCACAGACCCGCCACCTCAGGGAACTCAAGTTTCTTCCTTCGGACACAGGGCAAACCTCTGCAGGGCCCCCCGAGGCCACCATTGGAAAGTGTGCTGATACCCACCCTGAAGATCGCTGGGACATGCTGCATAGCACGTGTAGGAGGAGGATGGGAAGGCGGTGTGAGGAGGTGGGACCTCAGAAATGAGACCAGCCCCCCACAGTATGCTGACCCGCAGGAGTGAGTTACCCTATAGAGGGCCATTGAGAACGTCCTCCCCACAATCAGGGCCATTTGGAAGGAGTGACTTGGGACTGCCGGTGACCACACAGGGGCCAGGACAAAGGGCTGAGATGTGGGGGATGCAGGGCAGGAGGCTGGTGAGAAAGCACGCAGTCAGCAGGAAGGGCGGGGAGGCCGTGGGGCCCATAGGACAGGGCCTGGCCAGGTCCTAAGGAACCAGTCATCCACGTCTCAGGGCTCTCTCTTCTCTACGACTCCTCCCGTCTTAAGGGCCCACTAACCCAAGGATGCTGTCTGCGGGGCCCGCCCTCAGACCGGCGCCTCGCCCCTGCAGCCCTGCTCACCTCGGAAGCTGATCTCACTGTCGCTAACCCCGCAGTCCTCCGCAGAGCTCTCCTTCTCCTGCTTGCTGCCCCCACGGCTCCTCTTGACACTCTTGTAAAACTGGCCCCAGCGGTGCCGCCCCGCGTCCTTCTTCAGCCGCTTCTCCTTGGCCCTTCGGTTCTGAAACCACACCTGCCACACAAGACACAGGGGCACCCTCGGTCCACCAGGGGCCCAGAGCCGAGGAGCCTGGCCAGGGGACTGGATGGCAGTGTGCAGAGGCCTCCGGACACAGCTGGACCAGGATGCCCTGTGCCTGCTACACCCCTGGGAGTGCTCCCGAGAGGACAGGCGCTGCCCGCCTCCGTGGGAGTGGGGGGTGGGGGGGGCTCACCTGCACCACCCGCATGTCCAGGCCCGTCTCAGAGGAGAGCTGCTCGCGCACGTGGCGCGCTGGCTTGGGCGAGTTCTTGTACGCGTTCTTCAGCGTCTCCAGCTGCTTCGCCGTGATGGTGGTCCGAGGCCGCTTCGCCCCGGCCTCCGAGTCATCTGCAAAAGGACACCATTTCTTACTCCGTCAACCCCTCGGCTATCCCTTCCTCCTTCCCTCCAGGCCCCTGCCAGCTCGGTTCAGGACACCCTGCCGCCCGCCCGCGTCCAACCCCTCCTCCCCACCACCCACGCCCACCCCCAGCACACACACCACCCATGAGCATCCCCAAAGGAGTGGTACTGCCTCGCAGTTAACCCCTGCACCCCTGGGCCTCCTCTGAGCTTCTGCGGCTCCTCTTCCCCAGCGAGGGGTACCCCCCCTGCCCCCGCCAGATAACACCCCTGGGCGGGCTCTGCACGAGCTGGCAGCCTTGGAGAACTTGGCCAGGCAGGAAGGGGAGGGGCCCGCCAGCCAGTCCTATCCCCTCTCCTCCAGGAGCCTCCGTTTCCCAGGCCCTAAGTCCCGGGGCCCCCTTCGCCCACAGTCAGGGATGGGCCAGTCCTGAGAGGGCTTCCAGGGTCCCCAGGGGTCTCAGCGAGATGGCCTGGACAGCATCTGCATGGAGGAGGAATAAGGCAAGCAGGGCTTCGCGAGACTTGTTTTCCTGTATGAGTGTGCACCAGGTCAACATGTAGGGCACACTTTCTAAAAACAAAATCATCATCTACAGTGCTGGGAGCCCAGGAGGCGTCTTGATTCCACGTGGGGCTGCGAACCCCAGTTCAGCAGTTGGGAACCATCAGCCTCTCTGAGGGAGACAGGCCAGACTTTCTAACCTAAAGAGTTAGTCTGGGAAAGGCACAGGAGCAGTCTCAGCGTCCGACAGGGTGGTTCGATGGCAGTGGTTTGTTTAGAGAGGACGTTGGGACAGTCTGCTGTCAATCCACCGCCCATCTCCACAGGTTCCCCTCAGTCAGGAACCTGCCACACTGGGTCCCAGCTCCCTCCTGAGACGGCTGCAGAGAGAAGGCAGACCACAGAGCCAGGCTCTCCAGGGGCTTCCCTTTTTCCAGTTCTCTGCACTCCTTTCCAAGAGCCCTGGTGGCACCACGGGTTGGACGTTGGTTTGCTCACTGCCTGGGGGCGACGCAGACCCACCAGCCGCTCTGGTCCACATTCACAGTCCTGGGAAGCTTAGGAGGACAGCGCTGGGAGCGGGCAGCCACACAGCGACTGTGTGTCCTTTTGCTTGGTTCCTCCCTAACACTCCCACTTTTTTTTTTTGGGGGGGGGGGCATCACTGCCCTCAGGTGGTGGGAGTAGGAGGCCCAGCCTTTGCTCCGTGGAGCTGCAATCGAACTTCCATCCCAGTGGGCCACAGTCCCGCGCACAACCACTACGCCACCGGGGCTCGGCCTCCCACTTTTTCTAAGTCTCCAATTATTTTTGTTTTTTATGAATCATTTATATGATTTTACAAATCATATAACAATTCATCATTTAGTTTATTGAGCATACTTGTACATATGTTGCCATCAACATTTCCAAAACATTTTCTTTCTACTTGAGCCCTGGTATCAGCTCTTTTTACCCCTCCCTCCTCCCCACCCCCCACTCTCCTGAAACCTTGATATATATATATAATTGTTATTTCATGTCTTACCCTGTCCGTTGTCTCCCTTCACCCACATTGCTGTTATTCATCCCCGGGGGAAGCCTATATATTTAACCTTGTGATGGGTTCCCTCACTCCACCCTTGCCCCCCCCCATCCATCCCCCTACTCTCATGATATCACTACACCCACTACTGTTCCTGAGGTTTTTATCTGTCCTGAATGCCATGTGTCAGAGCTCTTATCTGTACCAATGTGTGTCCTTCGTTCTAGTCAGATTTATAAGAAAGAATTGGGTCATGGTAGTGGGGTGGGGGGAGTATACAAGAAATAGAGGAATGATGTGTGTTTTCTCAGTGCTATACTGCACCCTCGATGACTTGTCCGTTCCTGTGATCCTTCTGTGGGAGCATGTCCAATTGTCTACAGATGAGCTTTGGATCTCCCCTCCAATCCCCCTCATTCCCATTGATATAATTGTTTGGGATCTTTTGGTGTCTGATACCTGATCCCATCGACACCTCATGATCACACAGGCTGGTGTGCTTTCTTCCCTGTGGGCTTACTTGCTTCCCTGCTGGATGGATGCTTGTTTAACTTCCAACCTTTAAGACCCCTGATGCTACTAAATCTTTTGATAGCCGCGCACCATCCAGCTATCATATTTGCATATGCACCCATTTTGTCTATAGCAATCATGTCAGGAAGGTGAGCATCACAGAATGCCAGGTTATTAGAACAACGTGTTCTTGGATTAAGGGAAGTCTTGACTAGAGACCCAAAGTCAGTCTACTATCTTAATACTTTAACATATAAATATATGTGCATTGGCCTCTATCAGGGGTGATCAATCCTCTGATATACTCACAGCAAAGGTTCAACAGGCAGTTGTGTAATGGTAATTATTATTATAACACCAATATAGAGATCACAAGAGAGAAAAGAGCATTAGAAGTTACATATATATCCTTTCATGGTACATGCTCACCTGTGCCCCGCTAGACAGTCCATGTGGAGAAGGAGACAGGAGAGTGGCAGCCTGGATGGAGGCAGGTTGGAGCAAAGCAGGCTTGAGTGAGGCAGGCTCCTTTCTCTATCTTATGTCCCATCCCTATCTCCCTCTGTAGCCAAACCAGGCCTCTAATTCCAGGCAAGGTCATACGTCACAGGAGAGGGCTGTCTTAAGGGCTGCATAGTGATAAGAGGAGTGGTCTTAGGGATGGCTACGTGACTAAGTGAAGAGGGGAATGGTAAGACCAGACCTTGGACATCTGGAGGTAGACAAACAGGTGTCAGATTAGGAGTCTTTGACCATGGTTCTTGAATTCTTCCCCCATAAGCTTCAAAGGGAGGGAGTCATCATCTTAACAGCAGGGGAGTTAGTTCTGCTGTGTGACAACACAAAGGTCTCAGATAATTGGGAGCTTCAGAGAGAATGCTAATTTAACTTCCATAACAAATGTTGGTAAACAGTTTGCTTAATATTTGGAGCATAATAATTGTGGTAAAGTTCTGTCTTCACCCCACAGGCCTCTTATTATAAATTAATATATTTACATATATTTCTTTTCTCCTCTCCTCTGGTCAAGAAAACCCTCTCAGACATAGCAAGAACCACCACTAGCTAAGTGTCTCTTGAAGCCCAGTGCTAGTCTAAGAGCTTTACATGCAGTCTGTCCACCTGACCATGCAACAAGGATTCACTTGGCATCAGAAGACCTAATTTCAAGACCAGCATCGCCATGTACCTGGTGAGCAGAGTGACTTGGGCAAGTGGCATCATTCTCTGAAAGCTGGACATGATACCAGCTGCCCTCTGTGTGGCAACATGTTGAAACCCACACCACATCCATGCCCACAGAACAGTGTTCCTGAGGGAGCAACCCACCCCTCCAGCCCTGTTCTCCTTGGCCATTTATTCCTCCTGAAGAGCCTTTCCCACCTCTGCCCTCAGCCCCATCTTTGAGCCAGCTTCCCGGAATCCCAGGCCCACAAAGGGCAACAGCAGAGACAATACTTCTTAGATTCTAATTCGAAGGTCTACAGGAATCCTGTGGTCAGGAAGTGATCACTGTGGAGCCCTGGTGGTGTACACGTCCCAGGGTGGGCTGAAGACTGCACTGCAAGGTCAGCGGATGGAAACCACCAGTCACTCAACAAGAGAAAGACGGGGCTTTTCTACTGCCATCAAGAGTGACAGGGTCAGAAATCCCCTGGGACCGTCCTAACCTGTCCTGTGGGGGGCGCTGTGAGCTGGCATCAGCTGTCATGGCAGTGAGCATGTGTGTGTGTGTGTGTGTGTGTGTGTGTGTGTGTGTGTGTGTTCCCTATAGTTAGCAAGACGAGTCGGGCTGCCACCTGCACGCCCAGCTGCTCTGAAGGAGCAAGGTGAGGCCATCTGCTCCCTGCACAGTTCACAGCCTCAGAAACACTACGTAGGTAGGTCCCAAATCCTCTGGCAGGAGATTTGGCTTGGGTTTGGGTTCCTCTGTTTCAAGAGATGATAGCACGGTTGTGTCTGGTGCAAGTTTGAACCATAGAAACATGAACAAATATCCTCCCCAAACTGGTTTTTTTGTTCACTTTGAAATAATGAGACCACCGACACATTTTAATTCATCAGGAAACACTTCGTTTCAAGGTCAGTTGGCCTCGCAAGTGGGAAGCCGTGCTCCCCGGGGCCCCTCACCCGGGTCGGGGTACCATGGGCTCCGCCCGGCTGTTGGGGAGCGCGGGCCTTTCTTCTTGGCCCTGACGGGGACTATCATGCTGTTATTTTAACATTCGCTGTTATTGTAATTTAAAATCTTTTTTATATCCTATAACAATGTCATCCAAGTATTCATTAAGTACGATGGCAGTGCGCGTGCTGAAAAATGTAGCCAAAAATCAATAACTTTTGGTGCGGAAGTTAAATGTGATAAAACGCCCTGAAGAAGGCGAAGCAAGCCCATGATCCCCCAGGCTGTTAATTTAGGAGAGAGCATTCCATGAAGTATTAGAGATAATGCTGAGAAAATAAAAAGTAGCATTAAGGCAAAGATACACTTCACCGGTTATGGATTTATGTGCTTCCAGATTACATCTTCCCCCGCCCCACACTCGCACACATACTTTTTGCTTTAATTCCTGCGGGAAAATTAGTCTTCAGCTGTGCATTTTGAATTATGCAGGGTCTCCTCGAACTTGTCCCTGGCATGAAATGCAACCTCATTATATTGAAAATGCAAATACCCAAGGAACTGTAACAAATTAACAAAAATCTTCACACTAGGGTGCAAACTGCTGCTCCTGGTCCCTTTGCTGGCAGCTCCAGGGAGGGGAAGGAGCTGCTTCTGCCTCAGGGCTGGCCCAGGAGTGTCAGAGGGGAGCTGGGCTCCCCAGAGATGACCTTGCAGAAGGAAATCACACACTTTTCTTCCCAGGTGCCTCCTGGTGACTTCTCAACATTTCGGTCAAGAGCACTAGCTGTCAGCTCCGCCCAGGGCCTCCCAGAAGGAAGAAAGCCCCTTTAAGAGGAAAGCCAACTGCCCGCTGACCACCAGCTACCACGGGCTCAGGGAAGCCCCCCATGCTGCCTAGAAGACCGAACCTCCCAACTGTCCCTAAGGTGACCCCAACCCAAGAGAAGGGACAGCCCCTCCCTCACTGGCTGCAAGAGGAGGGGATGCCTCCGCTGCTTGACAATCTTCCACCTCACACACACGCTATTTTCTGACACGCCACTGGCACACACACACACACACACACACACACATCTAGATACACAAACACACGTGTGCACCTACATGCACACACGTGCACCTACCTGTACACCTATATGCATACACGCATGCGCACCTCGATACATACACCTGCATGTACACACATACATGCACCTTGATACACACATGCGCACCCAGATGCACATACACACATGCACTTACATGCACACACATGTGCGCACACATGCGTACGTTTAGTCCTATGTAGACCAAAGGAGCCATCCTCGTGCGTGGTGATGTTCACGTGGCTGTGAAGCGAGTCAATGAAGCACGGGCTGGGCTGTCCTGCTTGCCCCTACCTAACCTCTGTCGCCAAATCCTGCCCGACCGAGGTCCGCTCTGGTGCCGAAATCTCTCAGGGACAAGCTCAGCCCATTGGTGCCGTTCCTTCCTCCCTGGCCAGGCGACGGGCAGACAGGCCCCTGGATGCTCCCCCTTCCCTGAGCACCCCCAGCACCAGAGGCCCAGCGGTGTACTGCCCAGGCAGTGTCTCTCGATCCATCTGCTGAAAGGTCCCCTAGTCTTCTGTGACATCATAATCAAGGGGATTTCAAGTCACCTGAGCAGAGGCCCCAGGGAAGGCACAGATGCCCACCCAGGGCATGGGCAGACCCGGGGCCCAGGAGAAGGCAGAACAGAGGCCTCTGCGCCACCTCAAACCTCAATTCCATGCTGCGTTTATTCAGCGAAGAACAGATTCGTCTAAATCAACGTTCTTTCATGAGGAGGGACTCTGTGCATAGTGAGTGTCAGAGCCTAGGCCACTGGAAGAACACAAAGCTGACCGGGCCCTCGGGCCACCGCTCACCGTTCTGCTTGGCGGTCTCGTAGTCATCCTTGCACACCAACCTCCCATCCTCCATGAGGTAGAACTCGTCGCCCGTGGCCAACTGCCGGTTACAGATGATGCAGGCGAAGCAGTGCAGGTGGTAGACGAAGTCCTGGGCTTTGCGGACCACCTGGGTGGGGGGGATGCCCTGCTGGCAGGCTGTGCATTTTGTGCCAAAGCGCCTGTTGGGACAGCGGAGACGGATTAGGACGCGGGGATGGGAGGTGGGGGCAGGAGTGACTCCACCAGCCCCCCTCTCGTACCCCTTCCCTCAGTCCCCCAGGACCCCCCCAGCCCTCCAGACTCCCCCCCCCACATCCTGTGAACCATTGTCATCAACCCCCAGCCTCCTCAAGCCTCCATGGTCCCCCGGACCTCCAAATAGCTTAACTGCACTGTCTTCCAGTCTCTCCAACCACAGAATGAGGGGCCTGGGTCAGAGAGCAAGCCTCCCAGGCTCCTCTGCTGCCCTCCAGAATGGCACCCCCTCACTGCCCATCATTTAGCTCAGGCAGCAGGAGGGGCCGAGTACCCCCTCAGCCTGCTTGCTGGTTCCTCGCCTTTGTGCGGAAGCCAGGAGGACCGACATGTCCAGCACACCCCTCTGGCCGCTGCTACTGAGTCTACAGAGGAGCCCCCTGAGAAAATGCAGCCCCCCCAACCCTGTCCCAGGCCACCCTCCCCCTGGCACGCACCCCCTTCCTGGCCACAGCCTCTCAAATGTGCAAATGGGACCCTGAAATACACACTTCAAGCCCCCACGACAGAGAAGCTGGAGCAGAAGTCTGCTGACCGCTGTACAGAATCCCATGGCCAGCCGGGCCCTGCAGGACCTCACCACAGCCGGCCCGAGCTGAGGGTGCAGTTGAGAAGGGCGGTGAACTGGACACGTTAACAAGCAGCCCAGTGGGCTCTATGAAGCCCCATTCTTTCTCCCCCTTCTCCTCCTGAGACCAGCAAAGCCACACCAGGGGTCATCCAAGGTGACAAGGACATCCAGGGGCCAGTGTGGACCAGGATGGGACGGGGTGTCTCCCAGCTGCAGGTGAGCCTTCCCTGCCTCGGGGAGGAAGAGCAAGAGGCTGGGCAAGTGGGGGGCGGGGGGTTGGGGGGAGAGTTTAAAACCGCAATCAACCTAATTATTCATGACATTTCACACAGCAGAACTTTATCTTCTTCAGGATGAAAGACTTCGCCTAATGGATCTGGGGAAGGTTTGATTTTAATGGTCCTTTTAACTAATGCTTATAGGCAGCCTGATTTCCCCTGAAAGGACAGTACATATTTCATCCACATTAATACCAAATAAATTAATTATGGTCATGGCTATCATGATGAATCCCAGATTAATGCAGAATGATGGGTCTCTTATACCATAATGATACCTGCTGAGGGGGCTGCGGGGGCCGGGCCAGGCATGGGCTTCCCAAGCACCCCTCATCGTGTGTCAGAGAGAAGAGGGATCTCTAAGTCTAGGTGGGCACTCTGTCTTCTGAGATGGAATACAAGAGAGGTGTCAGGATAGGAAAGTCTGAAACCCTTGGTTTGGGGGGCTCCGCCTTCTGTGTCCGGAACGCCTCTCAGTTTTTGTGGGGCAGCTTTTGTAGAACAGGAGTCCTCAATGGGCACCAGGATGGACGGGGCCCACCTGAGGAGGGGGGGTGATTTGTAAACCACCCCACCCCCTGAATGGTTCAAAATCATATGTGGGAAGGGAGTCTGGGCTTATAGCAAAATTTCAAAGGGTTCCAGGACCCTGAAAAGTGAGTCAAAATACTGGTTGACTGAGGAAAGCAGTGAATAGTCTGTGCTTTTAGAAGATGTGCCCCGAGGAGGCTGCACCTGAGGCTGAAGGACAGAGTGGAATCCGGTCAGCCGTGGAAGGCTCTGTGTGCGGAGAACCAGCCTCATCACACATAATAGCTGTCCAAGCATATCAGCGACACGAAGAAGAAAGTCAGGCTGACGACTGCCGCGTGTGTGTGTGTGAGTTGTGTGTGTGAATTGTGTGTGTGTGTGTGTGTGTGTGTGTAGAACAAAGAGAAAAGACAGAGACATATTTACCAGGGCATATTTCCAGAATACTTGTATGTTTTACAGTGGATCTGGGCCAATTCGTGAAGCAAGTGTTAAAAAGAGAACCACGCTCCCTTTGCACTGCAAACCTTCCCAAATAAGCCTCCAAATATCCTGAGACTCCACCATTCCCTTCCCTGAAGATGTGGATGAGAACTGCCCTTGTTTTCTGAACACACGTCTGTCCTCAGGGGCCAACACTGGCCTGCTGCGCGGGGGCTTTAGGAGAGAGCGAGGCCCCTTCCTCAGACTCACCCACACAGAGGGGCTGCATCTCTCTCCCACTCTGGAGACGGGAAAGATCGCCTTGGGGTGGGGGGGGGTGGAATACATTTCATCTGCATCGACAGTGATTCATGCAGGCTGGCGGCAAGAGCACGGGAAAAATGAAGAATAAATGGACCTTCCCGCCGGCGTTCTCAGCAATTGAAGCCATTTTCCCCGCTTGTGGGATTAGACCGACGGCGAGTGGAGTTGCTCCGTGGTACCCTTCTGTCCAAGCACAGCCAGCCGCAGGGACCCTCACCAGGGGAGTCCTCCAGCCCAGCTCAGCACAGCGAGGTGGGACCCCACACCGCCGGGACAGGGCCATCCCTGAGGACGGGGGAGGGGATGAAGACAGCCTTGGACATCCAGTCCTGGGAAAAACCCCTGGCCCAGCAAGGGGCACTGGGGGTTGCGCTGCTATACAGAGAAGCAGGAGCCCAGCCAACGGCAGCCAACGTTCTCCAGGGCTGAGAGACCTTGGGGGAGGCCTGGGCCCCAGCAAAGAAAGGCTGAGGCAGTAACACCTCCCCCCCCCACACACACACATACACAAACACACTAAGTACCCATTGCTAAGCACCCCCTGTGTGGGGGGTGTCCTGCCCACATGGGGGCAAGCCCACCAGTCTCCTCCACCAGAAGGCAAGCCATCTGCCCAGGGGCTGCCCGGGAGCGGCACGTGCAATTGCCAATCTCTCTCCCCTCTCATCCTGCACATCACGGGTGAGCCACAGATCTGCCCGGAATGCATGACTGACTGATGGAATGAATGAATGAAGTGCTCTTACAATGCATGCCTGAAGCAGTGCAAATCCAACACGGCAGCTCCTGAGAAGGGAAGAGGCCATGCTCACTCTGCAGAACAAGCAGCTTCCCATCGCTGGAGATGACCACCACGCTTCCCACCCTGCTGGCCCCTGAGTGTGTCACCTAAGGGGGGGGGGGTCCCCTGAGACTCCAGGGGAGGCAGCAAGGAGCAGCCTCTGCCCCAGCCTTGGGGCACCTACCTGGAACCTGGAGCCTCAAACCTTCTACCCACCTCCCCACCTGTGTAGACTGAGGCCCCTGGATCTGAGCCCAGGCTGCCCTGAGAGTTCCCCCCCACCCCACATACAGAGTGACCTCCCTGACAGATCCTGGGACCATCTTCCCCCCACCCACATCACCCCCATTAACACCCCCATTGCAGCGGGGGCAGAGAGGAGGCCAGCTGATGACCTCGGACTCACCCTTTGTCCAGTGGTCATCCTGAGCAACTGTCTGTCTGTCCACCCCTGCTGCTCGTTCCTAACTGGTCTGGCTACACTCTTCGCACAGGGACCAACCTGAGGATGCCTGGTCCCTGTCGACACGGACTATCTGGACTTAGCAGACCAGGCACATGGAAGCTGTCTGGCCCACCCTGATGTTCCCGTCTGTCCTGGGAGGGCCCCACATGTTGGTCATGGAAACATTGCTAATGAAGCAGCTCCCATCTGCCAAGCACCCACTGTGGGCCTAGCTCTGCCTGGCACCGTGCACATGTCTCCTGTGCTCCCCGCCAAGCTTTCGGGACCCAGCCCCAGGCCCCTCAGTCCTCCGTCACTCAGGTCCCTCACACCCCAGGGCCCATCACTATCACTCCTCACCCTTGGTGACCTCCGCATCCGCCCAGACATCTCATCCATCCCTGGTCCCTGGCTCCATCCATCTCGGTCTGGGGGAGAGCGGTAACCACAGCCCTGCCGAGAGTCACCTTATGTACTGTACCCACCGGCCCACTTCCTCTTTTCCTCCCAGCTCACTCCCTCCTGCACCCCGACACTGAGAGACCCTTCTAGAATGCCTGACTGTTCTTCCCACCATTCCATTGTCCTCTCTCCTCACCAGCAACGAGGCCACAGGCAGCTTACTCACCACCCCCTGCAGACACCCTCCGCCCTCGCCTCCTCTGCCCCCACACTGGGTCCCAGGAGAGCAGCCAGGAAAAAGCAACCACCTCGTGACTTTAAGTCTATGATCTGTACCCCGAGAGACCTCGGGAAATCATAACAACCCTCCTGCATTCGCTCTCCCACCCTGCAGCCCCCTGCTCCCTCTCAGCTGGTGGGCTGCTCCCTGGTCTCCGACAGAGACCATCTCAGAACAGACTGTCCCTCCCACTCGGCCCCCCACCCCTGGCCCAGTCCCTGGGCCCACCGCCTGTGGATGAACTGTCCACACACCTGCTCAAGGCCATTCTCCCTCCCCACCTCCCCGAGCAGAGCGGCCATCCCCTCTCCCCTAATCAAGAACAGTCCTCCTGCAATGGTCCCCTTGTCTCCTGTATCATTAATTTTCCCTCCCTACTAGATCATTCCTGTCAGCCGACCGGCCTGCTAGTATTTCTCTCCTATAAAAAATAAAAATACAAGGCACAGCTCCTCTCTGGACTCCACGTCTTCCTCCCAACTCCCCCCTCCCCTGATGGCCTGACTGCCTGAGCATGCACTCCAGCCAGACCCGCCCACAGCACTGGACAAGGTCGGTGTGGCCTCGGCGTGGCTGCAACTGGGGGTCAGCGCTCACCCTCCCCAGACTCTTGGTCCTCAGGATACTTGCTCACTGGCTCTGGCCCCGATGTGGGCAGCTTGCCTCCAGCCCCTGGACCTCTTCTCCATCGACTCCACCCCCAGCCCCTGGGGGTCGCCCTGCCAGCTTCCCTGTGCCCCAAATAGGCATACCCAGGTTTCCTCAGTGCCCCACACGCAGGGCCAGAGCTCTGCTCCCAACCTTGACCATGCTGCTGGGGTAATGGCCACTTCCTTCCCGTGGCTCAGACCCCAAACCTTAGCGTTTCCCTCACGCATCTTCCTCTCCTTCTGCCTCCCCACCCCCTCCCCCCTCTCCCTCCATCCCTTTCTCCTGCATCCAGTCTGCCTGTAAATTCTTCCGTCTCTATCCGGAATCTGACCAGTCTCACTCCCTCAACTGACCCCACCCGGGTCCAGCGGCCATCATCACTCCCAGCCTGGCTGCGGCCCTGACCTTCCCAAGAGAGCCGATGTGACCCAGCCAAAGGTAGACCCGCTCACGACGCTGCCCAGGACCCTCCAGGGGCTTCCAGGCGGCCTCGCCTGAAACCAAAGCCGCTTTAAGGGACAAGACGTTACACCATGAAGCCGCCACCCTGGATCACAACTCAGTGAGAGAAAACAAGGCATGCTGACACGGGGACCCAGAAGCAGCACCATGATAAGTGGGGAAATCGCTGGTGTGGTGGAGGTCGCATTCCACCTGGACCCACCATCTGTGCCCCCGGACACCGCAGGCGAGACCCCCATCAGCGAAGGCATGGGGCTGACGCGCTGCGCCGGCCTCGGAAGGGCTGGAGGCCCACGACATCACTGTGAGAAGGGAGGTACGTGTGAGCCCGGCACTGTGTCTGCAGCTGCCTCGTAGGGTTGGGCTGCGTAGACAACGGATCAGGAAGACCTGCGGAGAGCGGTTCTCAACCTGTGGGTCGCGACCCTCTTGGGAGTCGAACGCCCCTTTCACAGGGGTCACCAATTCATCACAGAAGCAGCATTACAGCGATGAAGAAGCAACGAGAATCTCGCTGTGGTTGGAGCGGGGGTCCCCACGACATGCGGCACTGTGTGAAAGGGTAGAGAACCACGGTCCTCAGGGAGGTGGTGTCCACTCAGGTGACGGTGTTCAGCAAATCCACGGAGAGTCAGAAGAACCACACGTCTGTCTCCAGAGAAAGACGGCCAGCGTGCTCCCTGGAGGCAGCATGGGGAGCCTCGGTGTCACATACTTCAGACCCGGCACCCCGAGGGACGGGTGTCTGGGAAAGGACCCCAGGCTTGGTGGAGGGTCATCAAGAAAGAAGAAAGGGGGCGGCCCTCAACAAGAGGGGCTCAAATGCCATCGCCATGGTGAGGGCGGCACAGACCAGGCGGGGCGGCGCCGCTCTGACAGGGCAGCAAGTACCCATAATGGGCGCCTTGCAAAGTTCTCTCCAAGCTCCCCCGGCCTCACATCCTCCAGCCCCATCGCCCTTCCTGGGCCCTGACCTGGCTCGTGCTGGCAGCACGCTCTGTCCAGCTCCCTGCTCCAACGTCACCTTCTCAGAGAGGCCTTCTGGGCCCCCTCCACCCGCGCGCTGCCCTTCCCCTCTCCAGAGCGCGCAGTCCCAGCAAGCGCCCTGGGTGCGGCTTTGTGGAGTCCTGGCTGACCCGGGCGCTTCACGAGCTTGGCTGCTAGCCGCAGGGTTAGAGGATGTCCGCCTGCAATCCCTCTGCGGCCCATTCTACTGGGACGCGAGGGAGTCCCGGGAGTGGGAATCGCCTAGAGGGAGACTCTCGATACCTGTTGTTGTTTTGGACTTTGCTTCTGCCTCTGGAAGGCGGGCTCGGCGGGGAGGGGCTGACAGTTCACCTGATGAGTGCAGTATCGGCTGATCAAGTGCTCCAGGAAGACCCGTTCAAGCCCAACAACCCAGTCCTAGAGTATGAGATAATGAATACACACGCCTCCGCTTCGTAGATGAGGGGCGGTGACCTGTCCGAGCGAGCACACAGGGCCCTGAACCGTGGCTGGCTCGGGACTCCGTGCTCTCCTCCGTACTGTGCACCCGGGGGGGCTCCGGGGCCGGGGGAGGGGAGCAGCCCACATCCGGTCTGCCTCCTTGTGTACCTGAGCCGCCACGGCACCATGCCCTGTCCCGTGGAAACAAAATACTGCATCCTTTGATTTTATGCTTTAATTGCTCGCCAGTGATTTACTGCAGGCAGTATATTTCCCCTGCGCTGACACGTCCCTACGTGTATTTCTTTTATCTATCACCACACTTGACAGGTAAGTTGCTGATATTTACTGTTACTGTATGTACCCATATTTCCAACATATATCACCACCCACTTTAAGGCCACAGCCACGTCGTGGGCACACCACAGTCGGCCCGGACGCTTCTGCACAGGTAGCAGGGGCCCGTTCTGGAAGGAGGCGGGCATGGAAAATGGGTGAGCCTTGGGCATGAGGATGTGTCTCCCTGAACACCCGCCTTGAGCTCCACATCTCATCTGCGGGAGCTTTAGGTAAGATTGAAGGAGCCTGGTGGCACAAACAGTTAAGCACTGAGCTGCGACTCAATGCCCGCCGGCAGCTCTGCAGGAGAAAGAGCTGGGGCACTGCTTGCCCAAAGATCACAGACAAGAACATGCCACGGGCAGTCCTCTGCCACAACCAGGAGTCAGCGTGGATGCCAGGACAGCCGAGCAACATAGACGCTTTGGAGGGTGAGGAGGTGGAGGGGTTTTTTTGGTTTTGCTCTGAGATGAACTTGTTTGGCACTAGAGATTCCAATACCATTTCAGTTTTACTTCTCACCTTTTCCTTTGAAGCCGCACACACCACAATCTAGGGCTGCAGGATAAGGAGTCGGGAGCGATTTTGTTTGGGTCTTCAAAGAGATATGCCATAGCCCAGTTCAAGGCGACCAGTCAACAGCATACTGTGAAACCCTCCTTTTCCGCCTTTTCTGTCTGCCCCCACCCCGCACCAGACAATGATGTCATTTCAAACGACGTCTCGGTGACCTCGTGCTGCCACACGGAAATGCCACACGTGGTTGGCGCGAATGGACAGAAAGTGATTCTCTTCCTTCAGGAGACGAGGAGTCCAGTTTCAGGGCGCCGACTTTAGAGGACGGCGTCTACTTCCCGCCGGCCCTGGGGCAGCTCCTTGTCTGCTTTGCACGTCTGTGGACCCAGTATCCCATGTGTCTCGGCACCCTCCTTCCACTGGACCTCCAAGATTCCCCGAGCAGCCGCTGTGGGTCCAAAGAGCAGACTCCCCCCGCTCCTGGTTCTGTTTGCTTGGTGGCAGTCAGGTCCCTCCTTCTCTGAGTATGGCTTCTTCCTCCTCAGCTTTTGTCTTGCGTGAGGTGAAAAATGATACTGGCCCCAGGGACCTGCGCCTCAAATCAGAGGAGAGCTGTGGCCTCAGGAAGGGTGTCGCCTACCGCCCCAACTCCTCTGCAGTGCATGGACTGACCACATCAGCTCACGCCATGGGGAGGGATCACATGGTTCCCCTAAGTGCCCAGTGAGAGCCCTTATATACCTGGCAAATTGTTTAGAACCTTCACCCACCCAAACTGACACATCACAGTCCCACCCTTTTTTTTTTTTTTTGCCTTTTTTTGGGGGGGGGGCATCACTGTCCTCTGGTGGTGGGAGTAGGAGGCCCAGCCTTGCTGCTGGATTTGAACCTCCATCCCAGTGGGCCGCAGTCCCGCGCACAACCACTACGCCACCAGGGCTCAGCCCTCACCCTTTGGCCCCCGAAAAGTAATGTACTTTTCCCATGAAAAACACTTTCACCCCATCATATCACCCTCCAAGTCTTCAATTCCACCCTGGGCAAAATTCCTCTTCATCTGTGATTCTAGACTACAAGTTACCTGCTCCCAAAGCAGAAGGTAGAATAAGGCATGGGTAGACAGCTTCAGTATCAGTGGGAGAGACTGAGGGGAAATAGAGGGTAACGGGCACAGAGGAAATCCCAAACTCAGCAGAACATTCTACCTTAGCTCTCGCTTCTCTGAGCCCATCTTGGCTAAATGTATCTATTGGGCCTAACACCCTTTTCCCCAGAAAAATGGATTTCTCAATGCCCCCTGGTGATTAAAAACATTTGTCCTGTAGTCCATCATCCAGGATTAAGTGTCAGGATCTTTCTTGCAGCCTCCCTGAACCTGTCTGGACCAGGGGAAAACACCCATGTGGGCCTTGGCCCTGCCCCCTCCCCACCCCCTGACTCTGGGTGTGAGCCCTGCTTTCTGATTCTGGGTTAGGGCTCTGTTCCCGCCCTGAGCTTCAGCTCCACCTTCCAGGCCCACTGGGACGGCATCTCTGCTTCCTTGACCTTGGGCAACCCGATTACCCTCGTCCAACCGAGGGGCAGCCTCACTCTCTCAGTCTAAATCGTCTGTGCTTCTGCCCTGTAGGCATGGCAGGCCCTCAGCTTGGATCCCATGAGAAGGCCTGGCCCCTTGTCACTGTGAATAGTCGCTCCGCACTAGGCGTCAAGTCGGGAAAGATTTGACTCTGTGAGAGCCCAGGAGTCAAGGCCCCACCCAGGCAGACCCCACTGGCCATGGTCTCAGCCTTGGGCATGGAGGCAGCCCTGCTGCCTTTCTTTCTTGCCTCCTCAGCCACTGTTTCTTGGTTCCCGTCAGCCCCTCGGGTCAGGCTTTGGCCTGCTCAGGTAACTGAGAAACAGCTCTTGAGCTCCACAGCAAGTGACCCTGGGACCAAAGGCACTCAGCTGTCTGGCTCCCTGAGGCTGCTCACACCCGGTCTTGAGCTGGCTTTCTCATTCTTTCGCTGCCGTTTCTCTGAGGCTGCCATGAGCAATTGGTGCCATTCCCAGGGTCACAGTCAGCACTACTGCCTTCGGAGTGCTCATGGGAACTGACTGTGATGTCCATAACACAATCAACAGCCTCTCTGAGGCCATCCAAAACTCATATACCACTGCCATCTCCTTGATTTTGGCTCCCAGCAATCCTCTGGACCAGTGGTTCTCAACCCTGTCACACAGATCTTCATGTCATGGTGAGCCCCCCCCAACTATAAAATTATTTTTGCTGCTACTTCATAACTGTCCTTTTGTTACTGCTATGAATTGGGTGACCCTTGTGAAAGGGGCATTGGACCCCCCAAAGGGGTCACGACCCTCAGGTTGAGAACCACTGGTATCAAGGATTTCCGAGGCTGTAAATCTGAATAGAAGCAGATTTACTCTCCAGGAGTGGCTGTGGATTTGAATCCTAGTCCAGTGCTCACCTTCCAGTGCTAGCTCTTCCAGCCTCTACCCATTTACCCAAGACCACCCCAACTCCCCCATTTTAGGTATCTTGTTAGCTCAGTACCCTAACCGAGGTCCAAATGTGGTCTTAGTAATCTTACTCGGTTCTGATAACCCAGCCATTGCTCTGGTTCCAGAACACAGTCCTAGCCTACGGTTTGCCCTGAAAGTGAGGCTGCCTGCCAAGAATACAGAAAGTGACCAGCAGAGACCCATGCTGACTACAGCCCCAGTGTGGCCCTGGCCAGGAAGTTGGTGTGCACAGAGAATCCATAGGAGAGGAAGTTGAGCCACTCCCTGGGCCCTTGAAAACTGACTGGGCCCAGAGGTTCAGGGGGCAACAGGACCCCAGTGAGCAGAGAGGGGCCTGCCATGAAGGAGTGGACTGATGGTGGAAGAGGCTGGTGGGGAGAACCAACAGTGAGCAAAACTTCCTGCAGTGCAGACATGGTGATAGGGCGTGACAGTAGCCGTGGGGATAGGAGAGGACATTTTGGATGTGGGGGTCTAAACAGCAGGGTGAGGGTGGGGTGCTGCAGGACCCAGAAGGAGCAGAGAACCTCTGCGAGTTACAACAGCTCCCAGAGTTTCCACCGCATGTCACCCAGAAACCCCCCATTTCCACAGACAGAGAGGCCTTCTGATATCCAGGCTGATTTGCAATTACTTGGTTCCCAAGCCAGAGCCGTCCCTGGAAGGGAAGCTTCCACAGATGGCAGAGGGCTTGCAGGAGGCCGGCTGGGGCGGGCTGGGCAGTGGAGGGTGGGAGTGCTCGGAGGCAGATCATCTGCGAGCTCATCACCGCGTGATGGACGGCCTCCGCTCCCAGGGGGTGCTGCTCGGCTAAGTAATTGCTTCTGCCTTGATTACAGGCCGTCACAAATGACTGTGGGCCTGGTCCCACCAGTGCGTCTGAGCCTTACAAATGTCCACACACACACAGCCGCTCTCTGGGCCGCCTGGCCATTGCCTTAAGAGGTTTAATTTGCTTAGAGAGGGAGTTAGACTATAAACTACTCAGAAATTATGGAAAGTCACACGTCAAAGACCTTCGCCCCCAGTAGTGCCTAAAGCATGTTGTGCTAGGGATGTGTGTGTGTGTTGTGTGTGTATGTGTGTGTGAATAACAGGTGTGTCGCTATCAGGAACGACAAGTGGCTCAGGAAGATTCTCACCCCCCATTGGACCCACATCCAACCCCAGAACTACAGTGGCTTGCTCTCACGGCCACAACCCGAGGTGGCCCTGGGGACGCACTCCCATGGCTTGCCTCTCTTGCCAGATCCCAGGAATCAGAGCTGGGAATCCACGGAGGGCTGAGGCCCGGGGACAGAGCTCAGGAGCCCAGTGCACAGGGACAGCAGTCTGCAAGGACAATCGTGATGGCACCCGCGGCCCCACCCCGGGAGCTGGGCCGGCACTCCCGCTTGCCACGCAAACAGCTTCCTCACCTGCCCAGGACCTTATCCGGCCAGAGGCCTGTTGCAGCTGATGCCCCCAGGACCGTCGTCCTCCCCTTGTCTTCACCCCTCCTGCATCAACGCACCATTACGATCTCAATGGTGATAAAACAAAAACCAACCCACTACCGTCAACTGGACATTGGCTCCCGGTGACCCTGTATATGCGGGGGCCCAAGACTGTGACTCTTCCAGAAATAGAACGTGTCTCCCTTCTTCTGAGGAGCAGCTGGTGTGTTTGAACTCTGGGCCTAACCCACGGCGTCACCGGGCCAAGAGCTGGTGATCAGGATGGCCACGAAGCACGTTTCCCAGAGTCCATAGGTGGTTCAGACAGGTAAGCATCCCATCCCTAGCCCCTCGATTAGTTGGGGGAACACACAGAGGGGCCTCCAGCCTCTAGGGTGCTGGGGAGCTCTGTCTGAGCCAGAGTGCGCTCCGTGACAGCTGACAGTGACTGACAGTTCAGGCTCCCTGACCTCCGCAGGAACTCAAGAAAGCAGTCTTTACCCCTTCAACCCCCCCACCCCCACCCCGAGGTCAGAGACAGTCTCTGAGCAGTCTAACGGCCCCCAATTCATGTTGAGCAGGCACTCAGACCCTCCCTGAAGTCCACCCTGCAAGAAGACTTGGCCTCCTGCTTCTCCCCAGGCTGGGGATGAGGAATGCAGGCCCTGACCCCCAAGTGACTGAACCAAGGTCACCCATGGAGGCCTGTGCAGGGCAAAGGGAACCTCCCTGCGGCTCGGCCAAACGCCCAGCATCCACAGAAACACTGTGTTCTGCCGGCGGGGATAAATCAGCCTCCAGGCCCAAGGACGCTGCCTACCTGCCCTTGGCTGCCTGCCGCTGGGCTGGCGGCTGGAGATTGACTGCCTGGGGGAGGGGCCCCTGAAAGCCTGATCAGGGCCCAGCAACCCTGCACAGCCTCCCAGCCAGGGAGGAAGCAGCCCTCCCTCCCGGACCTCTTGGGCCGGTGCCCATCTCCAAGCTGCAGGGCAAGGGCCTGGGATCAGGGAGCTCCCAGGGGAAGCATGGAGTCTCAGATGGGAAACCTGGGGGTGGGGGGGAGGGCACCCCTCCATCCTCACAGAAAGGAACCATGAGCACAGTGCCCAGCCCACCGCAAGACTGAAATGTCCTGGAAACTTCTGCCTTATCCTCTGTGGCTTTCTCCTCAATGCTTTGGCCATAGTTGTGCTAACAGAATCCCATGGTTGTGCTAACAGAATCATCAGCGCAGGTTTGATTCCCGAATCTTCAAGTAAATCAACCTTGCATGTCCATCCTGCCAGGGCACTAGTCCCTGCTGCCTGCCAGCGGCTGGGTGGGCGGGTGGGTTTGCAGCCACTCAAAAGTCACCTCCCCAGAAGTTCTCAAAGTTGGTGGCCTGGAGGTGGGGGTCCCAGGTCCAGCCCTGAGACAGGATTCTGGCAGTCCTCTGAGGATCGCACATCAGGGTCCAACCCTGAGACTCCGGGAAAGACCCGGGTACACAGCACCATTTCTCATGGATTCCATGGTTGAGAGCCTGCGCGCCTCGTGGCTGCGGAACATGTTCACTGAAACAGCTAGAAGGAGGCACTGCGCTGCGCAACGCCCCAAGCACTGGCTCACAAAAAGATAAAGGAAGGCGTCCCTGGCTGAGAAACGTCCCCTGGGCGCCCGGACTCCACCGCGGGCGCCATGCACAGCCCACTGTTCCCGAAGAGGCAGCTGACTCCGAGATGTCCGAGAACTCGCCCCAGGGGCGCGCGGCTGGCGGCTGACCAGAGCAGCTCTGGCCCCCAGCTCTGGGACCCAAACCTGTGTAGACCAAGGGGTCTGTGACTCCCAGGGCCCCGCTCATGCCGGCCTTCGTCCCTCTGCAAACAGAGGCCAGGACCAGTGGCTCGCAGGGTCTAGAAAGGACCTGTTCGGCAGTGCAGCTCAGTGGCGTCCTCGCCGACGGCCTGGACTCTGCGCTTAGAGCGCCCGCAGCACCCAGGACACGCGGCAGCCCACGGTACTCCATCACGGCGGCAGCTCTGCTGGAGGACCTCAGAGGTCGAGTTCCCTTGAAGAAAGGGGAACGAAGGACCCAGAGGCCAAACCAACAAACAGCAGCCAGAATCAACAAGACCGTGGAGCAGCACAAGCCGCAACGGCCCCGATTAAAAAAAAACACAGCAGCCAGCGGACAAGCCTCCCAAGAACACGGTTCTTTCACTGTGCACGGGCAACACGCCCTCTGCTGTCGATCGCCGGTACTACTCTGCCTCCCTGGGCGCGGGGTGGCGGGGTGGGGGGGAGGAAGCAGTCCTGACCTGACCTGACCAATCCTGGGAGTCGGAGTCGAGGGGGCGGGTTACATATCCCCAGAGGGTCTTGACATAGCACTCTTGACTCACACAACGGGCAAAGAGGTGCAACCTTGGATCCGGAACCGAGAACCACCTTCTTCCAGAATGAGGGAAATCAATGAAACTTGCCCTCTGACTGACCAGTAGCAGAAAAGGGCAAATTTGGGTTGTCAGGCTGGTTTTTGTTGTTTTGGGCTTTGGGATTTTTTTTTTTTTTTTTGCTTTTTTGCTATCCCCCTCTCTCTTCAAGGAACACAGAGAGGAGCTCCTGCCTGGACCCTGGGCATCTACAAACCTCCCACTCCCCACCACCATCCTAATCAATAAGGCGAGATTTCAAGGAGAGCTTCAGTAGATAGCCCCGACTTGTCCTGCTCACAAGGCACCCCAGGTGTGACTCCTGCATCCCGGGTGAGAGCAGGAGGCCAGGGCACCCTCCCAACCCTGCCTCACATTCCCTCTCCCCTCCTCCCTCCTCCCCTGCATGTGTCCAATGTGCCATTTGCAAGCAGGGACTTAGGGACATTTAATTCATTGTAATGATGGCCAAAGGGGACCCTGGTGGCATCCTGGTTCCTCACTAGGCTGTGATCCCCAAGGTCAACAATCAAAAACCACCAGCTACTCTGAGAGAGAGAAAAATCAGGTTTTCTAATCGAGTACAAAGCCACAGTTTCAGAGACCCACAGGGACCATTCTACCCTGCCTGACAGAGTTGCTATTGAGTCGGCAAGGACTTGGAGGCTGAGTATGCTGCCAGGCTGTCTGCTCTGTGGCTAAGCCACAGCCAAAGCCTCAGGTGGGCCGCTGTTTTTCAGCCTTCTGGGTACAGGCCTCCCCACAACCCTGGGCAACTTGCCCCTCCCTGAACCTCACCCAGGACCAGCCGGCCTGTAGCAGCGGCCTCCTGAGTGACAAGCAGTCACGTCCAGAAGAGCTGGGCAATGGGATAGGGATGCCTGTCACTGCAGGGCCCCAACCCTGACTCAACTCCAGATTGTGTCTCCACCGCAGAGGGCCCTTCTGTGGGCTGTGAGGCAGGGAGTCCTTCTCCACATGGCCCTCGTGGGGCAGTGGCTGGGATTTGGCACTCTGTCCCGCTTTACAAAGAGGTCCCACCCTGAAAACGGACCATTTCATGACAGCCAGGGCCTCCCTGACTCGTGGTCACCAGAATGACATAGCTGCAACACATCTGCGACAGTCATGGGACGCTTGGGGGCAGAGCAGCAGACAACAGAGAGGTCCTCTCTCTGTCCCAGCCACCAGGAAGGGGCAGTAACTGGGGCAAGCAAAGCCTCTCCAGCAGTGCCACCGGGATACACCAGCTAAGCATGGCCTACCGGTGCTTACTAATGTGTTGTCAGCAGTTTCACAGGTGCTGAAAACATGTGAAACTGTTCACTATAGTAAATAAATGCAAATAAACACGTGTCTGCCTTGCTTACTGGGCTCTTCCTCCTGGCCAGGGGCTGTGAACTTGAAAGGAGGTTTGGATCCTGTGGACAGGAGTGGTGAGCCTGGAAGAGAGGCAGAGGCCCGCTGCAGCAAGAAGTGGCATCTGTGATGTGTGAAAGTGGAATTATCCACTGTGGCTTAGAACAAAGAGAGGAGTGAGGCTTGGTCTCAGGTACCTTGGACAGGAGGGACCGGTCTTTGGGAAAGAATGGTTGGTAAATAGAGAGCGGGGACAACAAGGAAGCCCTTCCAGGAGACCGACTACCACAGGGGCTGCTCCCAGCGGGCGCAGAGTGTTGTTCCGTTGTTGCTTTGACTCAATGGTGCTAACAGCATGGGGTAATAAGGAAGAACATCGTCCAGTTGTTTACAAGGTAATCGGCCCTGCTTCCCCCCCACCCCCACCCCCAGCCTACCTGCCAGATGCTGGGCTCTGGGCTCTTCTGGACCTCTGAGAACCCTCTTTCCTGATGGCCACTAGTCAGGGTCCAAACACCAGATGGGGACCTGGGACAATGCTGGGAACCAGGGCACTTCTCTCGTGATTGGTCTCTGGTCTAGGCCTGCCATCTGGGGATGCCCCGACCTACAGGCTGGACCAACTCATCCTGATGGGTCCTGAGGACTGAGGACAATGGACATGGAGATGTGGCCTCACCAAAACTCTACGAGGATGCAGGGTTAGGGGGAAGGAGAGCCCTGACCAGAGAGGCAGAGGCTGGGCACCCAACCCTTCCCAAGACCAGATCCTGCTGGCCACCCTGCACGTGCACACACACACACACACACACACTGTCATGTGCACAGACACACATTGAAATGCACTCCAGGGCATGGCCAGAGCACCTTTGAGGGGAGAGGTGTGCCAGACTGAAGGGGGGCAAACTCTAACTGCTCTCATCGGTGCTGCTCCCTCAAAAGGCTGTGGGAGGAGGGATGGAATTCTAAGTGCTGGACTCGAGGTAAGAGGTGGGAATCAAGAGGAGAGGGAAACAAGCGAGGAGGACCCCTTTACAGAAAGGGCTTAGAGGAAGTGTCCAAATGCTTTTCATCAAGGATATTTTTGAGCATGGTTGTGTTAGCTGCTGTCTGCCCTCACTGGGTGCACCTCAGGCACATACGCAGACCACACACACACACACACACACACACACACGAGTTCCATCCATATGTGACCAAAGTGTGAACTGCAGCCTTCTGAACACAGCCAGGCAAGTCGCTCACAGCCATCTTCAACACGCTTCACAGCTCACTGGACTGGAGGTATTGGGGACTCCTCCGAAAGGTCACCCTTCAGGAGAGCTGGGAGAAATCGTGTTTTCTTCCCATAGTGCCACATTGCTACCTGCTTTTCCTCACGCTCTCCAGGGGATGCATCTGCAAACAAAAGCCCAGGCTGAGTGGCGTCGGACCAGCTCATCTTCAGGGAGGAGAACCAACCGTCCCTCAGGGAATCCACATCCACGGCTGGCATTTTATTTATTTATTTATTTATTTTATTTTGGGGCATCACTGTCCTCCGGTGGGAGTGGGAGGCCCAGCCTTGCTCCTGGAGAGCCGCCGCTGGATTTGAACCCCCAACCCTGTGGGCCGCAGTCCCACACTCAACCACTAAGCCACCGGGGCTCAGCTGAGTTTTGGTTCTTTTTAAAGATGGATTCAATCCCAAGGCAGACCCTAGGACGATAGGACATGGAGCATGTTAGAAATCTCTGCCTGCACAGGCAGAGGCCAGGGCCAGAGTCACCAGAAGCAGTGGCACAGAAACCACGGCGCAGAACAAAGACTTGAGGGCAACACCAGCAGCTGAGGCAAGGAGACCAGGAAACAGAACAGCGGAGCAGCACTGAGACAATGAGACTGTAAGGCAGGGCAGGGCTGGCTTCCTGGCCCACAGAGGCAGAAGCCCAGGGACCATGAGGCTGAGAGGTTGATAGCTGGAGAGACTTGGATACTGGCGAGGGAGAGGTGTCACTGTGGACCAGTGACTAAATCGGGCCTGCTACAATCAGGGCCGTATAGTACTGCGTGCTAACTGAATGCGCCACTGGAGCTCCAATCAGGGCTACTATAATGGACAGTGGTTGATGTCTTAAAGCAGTCATCTAGAAGCCTCCTCCTCCCTTCCCCTCCCCGCCCCCTGCAGCCAAAGCAAAGAAGCATGAAGAAAGTGGAAGAGGCATAGAAACCATGATTTCCGTGGACTCAGGGATCACATGAACCTCCACTCCCCAGCCCTGAGACCAGAAGTGCTAGATGGTGCCTTGCTATCACGACTGGCTGCTCTGAAAGAGATTGCTTTCATTACACCTGGACGGCATGGGAGAAAACTGGGAGATAAAACTTAAAGTCATAAATAAGGCTTTCTGGTCAGGTAAAGGAAGACCCGTGGTAACCCCGGAGACTGTGGCCCCCTAGTCACCCTTCAGGCCTGGAGTGAGCTCACCACCTGCCCCCCCATCCGGCAGGTGAGCTCAGCCCAACAAATGAGAATTCCACAAAGAGGCCGTGACACCGGGGATAGGCAGGCCTCAGGCTAGCCAGCCCATTGGAGTCAAAAAGGCAGTCTTCCCCAGAGAGGACATTCAGAAGGAAGAGGCAGAATGATGGAGGCAGAGAAAAAGAAACTGGGGGAAGGCGGGTTGACTGGTGGCACATCGTGGGGCTGTGACCCAAGGTGCACAAATTGTGGAGTGGAAAGCTGACCTGCACTCTCGATCGCAACACGTCACAGAGAAATAAAAACAAAAATGACTTCCAGCTCCAAACTGCTCTCCAATTCATCAAAGACATGTTTTGCTTACCTCATTGATGAACTAGCGAAATTCCTATACTTTCATCTTTATATCAACCCATATAAATGAATGCTGGGATTCATCAGTTGCAACTATAGATCACTATGGCTATGAAGCATCGCAAAAATGCAATACTCAGTGGAAAAACAGAATTTACAACAGAGGGCCATATTTAATTAAAACACACACACATAAAACCTCACTACCATTGCGTCATGCCGACTCATCGTGTCTCTCTCTCTAGGACAGGGCAGAACCTTTCCCTGAGAGCTTCTGAGATGGTAACTCTTCAGAGGACTAGAAAGACCCATCTGTCTCTTCTGTGGAGTGCAGCCTTTTCCAACATAGAACCAACCCCCTGGGCTCCTTTAAAAGCAAAGCAAAGGAACCAAATCTAAAGCAGTCTTCATAGCTCACAGGCTTGTTTTCAGGACTTTCTATGTATGAGCTCAGGTAGTTAGTAACACACCTATTAGGTAGAAGTTACTGTCAGGCCCATCTTACAGAGAAGCCAACCAAGGCACACAGAAGCCGAGTAACGTGCCCAAGAGCACCCAGGGAGTCAGTGGGCTCGAACACACAGAGCTGCATCTTGGTCACGCTTCCATTAGACGGAGCCACTCCTAGGGACCTCTGGGGCCCTCGGCACGGAGGGCAAGCACCCGGAGCCTCCTCCGCTGGATGCGACCACCCAGAAGACGGAAAGCACTGGCACTGCTTGCCAGAACGAGACAGCCCACTGCCGGCAGGCGTCAAGTCTCAGAGCCGAGCGGGAGCTATTCCTTATAGGGTTTTCAGGGATCCTGCGTGAACCCCTGTAACATCTGGCTCTTGTCCTGGGAGACGGTCGCGGAAGTGCCTGTTCTGCGCCACCCCACCCCTCACCTCTACAGCGATCCTGCCACAGAGCTGGGCCTCGGCGCAATGCGCGCGGTGACCAGAGGGGGCGCTGAATGAAGCGCATCATCCCATCCCCAGAATTCCCCCTTCCCTGCGGGCTGCACGGCTTCACAGCAGGCCAGCCTCCCACAGTGGTGGCGGGAGCCTCCCTGCCAGCGGGAGGGAAGCGGAGACACGACTGCAGCAGAGGCAGCGCCCCCCCAGGGCCCGGCCAACTTACTTGAAGAAGTCTTCTTTGCAGTAGACACTCCCAGCCCTGGAGAAGCACCTGTCGGCCAGCTGCATCTGGCAGTCTGCACACTTGAGGCAAGAACTGTGCCAGTGTCTGTCCAGGACCTTCAGGATGAACTTGTCCAGGATGTGCTGGTTGCAGCCAGCGCACTGGGGGATCTCTGTGGGGAGGAGAGAGAGGCGTCGTGAGACTTCCACGGCCCTGTGTGGCCGCCCACTTGCCCTGGGGCAGAAGGAACAGGATCCACAGCCCCTCCTCCCCAGCCTCCAGCAGTGGTGCAGAGGCTAGACATTGCACAAAGGACCACGTGGGAATGGAACCAATCCATAGTTTTACTGGCCAGGCTACGTCCTCTGGCTTGGAGTGGCTTTGAACCCAAGTGGTCAATCTGTACAGGAACACCACAAAGCTAGGAACATCGGCCAATGTCATGTTTGCCAGCTGCAACACCGCAGCCGTGAGGGGTGTATTCTCATCACTGGACAGAGCTTGTGCTAAAACCAGCAGCCTCCAAAGTGAGCCTTGGACTGAGAAGCCATCTGGTCTACCAAGCAAGTGCTGCGGATGGGGGGTGGGGTGGGGGTGGGGTGTGGATGGGCAGCGTGAGGTCCAGGCCTGACAAGGCTGGGTAGCTTGAGCATCTCCGTATTTTGAGGAGCTGTCACAAAAACCATGAGCTGGCTCAATCAACATTCCCTCCTCATGGGCCAGGCTGGGTTCTAGACTGGAAAGGTAGAAACTGCTCCAGGGTTTCAGAATCCTGAGCCTACCAGTCGCAATGCACTTCGGAGAGGCCTGCATTCAGAGATGTGCCAGAAACAGGGCAGCTGAAAGGCAGCCTCCTTTTGTGCTGGTCTGCATTTGACAGAGACTACCAGGTTCTGGTGGAAGAGAATCTGAGAAGAGAATCTCTCATTTGAATGTTATTTTCTTTTCTTTTCTTTTTTTTTTGGGGGGGGGGGCGAGGGCATCACTGCTCTCCGGTGGTGGGAGTAGGAGGCCCAGCCCCACTGCTGGAATTGAACCTCCGTCCCAGTGGGCTGCAGTTCCGCGCACAACCACTACGCCACTGGGGCTCAGCCCGTGTTAATGTTTTTAAATTATATTACACCCATACACAGGATTTATGAGATGGGTTTCACTACTTTGGTTAGCATTTTCAAGTGTCCAGGGGAGGCTGGTGAGGACCCTTTCAAGGTGAGTTTGTCAGGGAGAATGGATGGATCCTTTATTCAGTGGTAAACATCTGTGAGGTGATCCCGCTGGCCCCTGTTCAGTTCTGAGTTAGGCAGTGAAGATAAAAATGGAGAAAAGGACATTTTGTTTCCCAAAGTGAAACACCTGCGGGTGGGGTGGGGGAGGGTTGGGAGGAGGTTGCTGCAAAAACAGACATCTCCACTTTATCCTGGGCTAAGTTTTCCATTACCAAGAGGGAGCTGTGTGTGTGTGTGTGTGTGTGTGTGTGTGTGTGTGAGTGAAAGAGGGGTGGTAGGCCAAATCTATTTCAGAATCGCTATCCACACTGCTTTCGACTGCACTGGACTAATCAGGATCAACTAAGTGATTTCTGCTAAAGAGGAGAACCCCCAGGGCGTGCCTCTGCAGGGTGCTGAGTGCACATGCTTATGCTTTTGTTCTTACTATTTTTCTTTGAAAAAGTACAGGGGAAAAGGCTGAATCTGCCGTCACTTATTTTTTTCTTCAGGGAAGCCTGGCCATTTTTGTAGACTTTGAAACCAATGTACGGGCTCAACTATTCTCCAAACCACAAGTAATTCCTTGGTAAAGGTGGGTGACGATGGACCAGGCTTTGCATAGGAACTCACCCAGAGCAGGGGCAAGCGGAGGCAGTGGATATTATTCAGTTACAGATGACAGAACCCACAGTCACTGATTAAGTGGAAAGTGACCCGGTACTTTTAGACATCAGGTGGTTTTCCGTGCAGTGGGGCCAGCTCTGATTTCAGTTACCAGGAACAAGCCTCTAGGCCCAGAATTTCACTGTGGACAGGCCTGGGGATGGTGTAGGGTGTGTGTTCCAGTGGCCTATTTATGTATTTTGAAAATAACATTCAAGGGGCTGAGCCCCGGTGGCGTAGTGGTTGTGCGCGGGACTGCGGCCCACTGGGACGGAGGTTCAATTCCAGCAGTGGGGCAGGGCCTCCTACTCCCACCACTGGAGAGTAGGGATGCCCCAAAAAACAAAAACAACAACAAAAAAAAACATTAACACAAGTGAATTAGTCTCAGAGCCCCAGGGGGAGGAGGGGACAGAACTGTTTTGTTTTGTTTCGTTTTTAAACACAGGTAAGCTTATCTGGAGAGAAGGCTTCCTCCAGTGTTAAGACATTTGTGTTTAGGGAATGGAAGGATAAATCCAGGGTGCGATGTGGCACTAAGGAACCATAAAACTATCCTCTAGTTCGGCTGAGCCCCGGTGGCGTAGTAGTTGTGCGCGGGACTGCGGCCCACTGGGATGAAGGTTCAATTCTGGCTCCCAGGAGCAAAGGTTGGGCCTCCTACTCCCACCACCTGAGGGCAGTGATGCCTAAAAAAAAAAACAAAACTATCCTCTAGTTCTTCACGATTTCCTTCCCTTACTGTCATGGTCCGTACATGATATACTTCATCAGTCAAGCTAGACTTGTGTCTGCTCATTTATCCACTTAAGATCGCTTGGCACATGGTGTCAAGCATAGAGGCACAAGATAGAGGACCCCGCAGAGACAAGGACTGGAGTCAGGGATCCCTAGGGTACAGGAAGTGGCAGGAGGTGGTATGATAGCATCAGTGATTATATAGGCCCTCCTGGGGGAACTGAACACCAAAACTGTATGGGAAGGGAAGGGATATATTGGAATGAGTAAGATATGCCAATAGTAATATTAGTCAAAAAATCCCCCCAAGTAAACAAAGGCATTCGTGTTTAAAATACATAGCAGGCCATTGGAACCTTCACTCAACACCATCACCAGTCCTGCCCACCCTCAGAACCTGCCAATTCAACTCCAGCTCCAGCCTGGGCTTGCCAGGCCTCAACAGCCACCTGCTGCATCCTCCGCCCTCCTCTTTGAGAACTTCCCCCAGATCAGCGCCCCCACAGAAGCCCCCAGAACCACCTCAGCTCCATATAGAGTTGTTTTGGTTTTCTATCTCCTAAGAATTCCTCCTTGACAAATAAACTGTGTCACCCAAGGAGTTCTGCCCACGTTCGAAACACACAATGGCTGGCCACAGGCATTCCCACAAGAGTGGGCTGGAATGGCCCAGGGCGGGACCACAGATCCTAGAGGCAGATGAGATGGGGTGGACTCCTGACTGCTCTTCCACCTGGGTCAAATCCTTGGTCTTTTTATCTGTAAATGGGGGGTGGTTGATGGCAATGGTGCCTCCCGAGAATTGTGAGGACTCAGGTCAAGGCCTGCCCCCCAGTATTATTACTGAGTGGTATCTTTGGGATTGTTGAACAGTAGGGGGCTCTCTCATTGAGACCCCACTGGAATCCAGGCAGATATCGCTTGCCCCCCTCACCGAGGCCCACTGAGTGCCAGTCACACTGCACCTGCAGGACAGGCTGTACTCATTCTGCCACCCCCACCCCTCTCCCCAGGCACCATCTGAAGCGACCTGGGCAGGTTCCCAGCGGAGGCGGCCCCTGGGCTGGCAGAGGCAGAGCGATGTGCAGGGGTGAAGGGTGAGTCACAGAGTTGTGCCAGGTGACCAGACCAATCTCTGCGGAGGAGAGGGTCAGGGCTCAGGCTGTAAAGGGGGCTGGAGAGCGGGGAGAGTGCAGGCTCATTCCGCTCGCTGGGGTCTGCCAGTCCTGGAACATGATTGAGTCTGAGAAAGCCTGGCGGGGTGATCGGTGGACCTCGTTTTGTCCGGAAGGGAATCGAAGCCCTAAGCAAGAAGTGATTTGAGGACAAAGAGATGCCGAACCCGCCGGAGCGAGGACCCCAGCTTCCCGTGGGGCGATTATCCGCCGCGCTGTGTCGCTCAGGCTGCGGGGTTGGGCTTGCTGGGCTCGATCTGTGGGCAGCACCAGCGCAGACCCGGCGTGCCCCCCCATCTCACCGCCACCCCTTGGCGCGGGGGGGGGGCCCCTGCGCTCTATCACGAGGGGCTTCTTAAATGGGCGCCGAGTTTGTCCCTAGAACTGAGACACATGAAGACCTTAGAGCGCAGCCTTCCCGTGGGATCCGTGGGATCGAGGCCTCCTGCCAGTTCTCACCACTGCTGGGCAAGACAGGCTGCCCCGGCTTCCGACGGAACGTGTGGCTTGACCTGCCCTCCGAGGACGCAGAGGGCTGTGTTCCCCCTCCGGGCTACACACGCATGGGAATGAGGCAGGGAATGCATGCCATAAAATTTATTTGCAGCAAGGTATCTCTCTACCAGGAGCCTTAATATGATGAGTATTCAAGAGAGAATACATTAGCGCTAATAGATGCAGGGACGTCGCTGGACCGGGCCATTGCGAGGCTTGTGAGACGAGGCGACATCCCATGGGGAACGACACTACAGCCGGCAGCTTCAGCTCCAGCTTGGGGGGAGAAGCTTTCCTGCCGGTCTGGCTCTGGGGCCCCAAGCAGGAGTCCTCAGAGAGGCCTGGGGACCCAGGGGACATCTTCGGGTCTGGCAGAATGATACCGGACCTACATAGTCAAATGCGAGTCTTAAAAGTGATAAATGAAAACCTTTTCCACTGCAGAGTTCATGGAGGGCTTTTTGTTGTTGCTATTGCTGGTTTGAGGGATGCTTTTCCAAAACAAAAAGGGACACAGAAAGGGTTTGCAGAAAGGGTTTGTGAGGTCTGCGACATACTGCCCATCATCTTGGAGCGCGACGGCCAAGAGCCTGTTTTGAGGGACTGCGGTGCAGAGTGTGGTTCTGCGGCTTTAGTCTCGCAGTGAGGAGCAGGAACCATGCCCAGTTGACAGCTGAGCAGGGACCGTTCACACAAAATGCCTGCGTTCCACCAGGAGAAGGGGGATCAGAACCCACCGCCACCGTGCCTACCCCCCTTAGGTTGTACCAACTCCCACTGCTGGGCACCTGAGGGGAACCTGACATACTTTGATATACCTGGCAGGTCCTGGCCCATCATGTGGGAGTGTGTGTGTGTGGGGGGGGGGTGGTGGAGGGGGTGGTGGAGGAGGGAGCTGAGGGAGCCGGAAGGTCAGTCTCCAAGATGCTCTGTTTACAACGACAAAGAAGTGAGTCACTGGCCTCTGGAACCCCTTGTGCCCAGGGAGTGGGATAAATGGCAGTATGAGAGGAACCCTGGAAGTCCCGGGAAGTCTGCTCTGACCCCTCCAACCCAAAGCCAAAAGCTCTCTCAAGTTCCCACGCAACCCCCCAGGAGACCTCCAGTGATTCAATTTGTCAGAAATATAAAGCATTGGTGGGGGGGAAGCAAACAGCAACATTACGAGCTTTTGGTTTTTCACCGACAATCTATTTTCTTCCTCTTCTTTCCCACAGGACAGAGGTGATCCAGCGCCCCTGTCAGAAATAAAGATCTAACTAAAGTTTCCAAGGGACAACAGGGTCTCCCAAGCCCCAGCCAGCTCCCGGACTTCACTCAGGGATTCTGGATTACGGGACAGGGCTTCAAACATGACCTCCAAGCAGAGCTGGTCCAGTGGTTACTGGGAGGGAATCTGATCAGTAAACACAATTCCCAAGATGAGGACACTTTTTTTTTTAATGGAAGGTTTGTAAAGGTTTGTCTGTATGTTCCTACTCTTTGTTGAAGCCCTAAGAGGGTCACCACAGGTGGGAAAGACCACACAGGCTTGAGGCCTGGCCCCTGCACTGCAGGGAAGAACACGCTCCCTCCCCAGCACAGCCTGTCCCCTCAGCCCTCCTGCAGAGGGATAAGCCCCAAGGGCCAGAGCAGACACACCACTATGCACATAGACACCCTTATCCCACTCACAAATACACAGTCACAAACTCATACACACACAAGCTTCATATTTACAAAGACACACTCATAAAACACAGGCACATTAAAAAACACACAAAAAGTGCACAAGATACTCAGACACCCTGAGATATATATAGTCACACAAGAATCACCCCCCCACACACACACACACAGGCTACATACATACAGCATACTGCAGTCTATACAAACACACACATAAACATCTTTGTACACACGCTGCCGTGCTGCTCATCTGCAAACCCAGCTCTGAAGTCAAGCTCTGGCTGTGGAAAGGAAGCAAGTAGTGAAGGCCAGAGCTGAGCTGGCTGCCTGGTGCTGTGGGGTGGGGGTGGCTGGGGTGGGGGTGGGGTGAGGGAGGGAGTGAGAGAGCCCTCTGGGGGTTGTGGGGGGTGGTAATGGAATACTTTTAAATACCTTTTTTTTTTTGAGGGGGCATCACTGCCCTCAGGTGGTGGGAGTAGGAGGAGCCTTTGCTCCAGGGAGCTGGAATCGAACCTCCATCCCAGTGGGCCACAGTCCCGCGCACAACCACCACGCCACCGGGGCTCATCCCCTTAAATACCTTTTTGAAGAAGGTTTTTAAATATTGGGTTTTGTTTTTCCTGAAAGTTTTCAATTTAAGTCAGAGTTTTGACTTTCCATTTGCTAGGCCACGTTGTGTACAATAAACTAATCCTAGATCGGACCTGGGCTGCTTCTGATTCAGTCATGTCTGTGACCCTTGGCAGATGACTTCACCCGCTTGAGCCTTGGTTTTGCTACCTGTAAAATGGCAGGACATCTGTCTTTCAAGATTGCTGTGGGGCTAAAACGCCAGCCCATAAACCCTTGTCTAGGCTGAACCCTGGTGGCCTAGTGGTAGTGTGTGGGACTGCAGCCCACAGGGTTGACAGTTCAAATCCAGCAGCAGCTCTCCAGGAGCAAGACTGGGTTTCCTACTCCCACGAGGGCAGTGATGGCACCAAAAAAAATCCCACAAAACCTTGTCTGAGCTTAGTGGTTAGTTAGTGCCTGCTTCATTCTCCCAAGGTGAATTTCCATAATAAAAGAATAGTAAAATAACCCGTTATATTGGCTTTCCCTGTACCTGTTTTCCTTCACACCTGCTCTGCAAAACACAGTCATTCAGCACTCTCCTTTCTATTCTCCTCATAGAAGGACAGCCCTTTCTTTTTTTGTTTGTTTGTTTGTTTGTTTGTTTGTTTTGGGGGGGGCATCACTGCTCTCTGGTGGTGGGAGTAGGAGGCCCAGCCCCACTGCTGGAATTGAACCTCCATCCCAGTGGGCCGCAGTCCCGCGCACAACCACTATGCCACCGGGGCTCAGCCCAGCACAGCCCTTTCTAATCAACACAAACCCAGAAAAGGCACAGCGGACCATACAGCATTTCAAGGGGCCCATCTTAAAATAGAAATAAATCAATGAAGAGGGGTGCAGTCCTTTTGGAATGAAGATTCCTTTCTCTACAAAAGGAGGGCAGTTAGGCTGAACTTGGTACCCTTCTCACATTCAAATGCTGAGAACTGGGAGGCTGGGCCACCACATGCCTGACCCCCTACAAATTTCAGGGAAGAAAATGGCTGGAGCTCAGTGGAACATTTGGGGCTTCTTGCATTTTCTTTTTTGACATCTAACTGCCCAAAGGAGAAGGGGCTATTTCTTACTTTGTCTCCCACTCTTGTCCTGTGCTCATCATCTTCTTCACCAAGGAAGCTTCTAAATGGGATGCCTCTGCCCTCAAAGCACCTGACACACAGCCACGAGGGAACACTGGGCTTCTTTTCCCACGTGGGGGTGGGGGGGGGAGCGGCAAAAACAGACCCCATTTATGAGTCTCCCAAATTTCCAATAGTGACATTTTCAAAAGCTGGGAAATGGGAGCGATCAAAAGGTCTAAGGTGGCCAGTGCCTTGTGCATTTTCCTCCCCCCTCACGTTTCTTCATTTCCAAGAAATTGCTTTCAAGATACAGAGGCCACCCGGGACATTTCAGAAAGGGCTATTGGTTTGTTTGTTTGTTTGTTTGATCGATTTTCATTCTTTGAAAAATGCGTCTTTCTTTTTGGTCTGGTAGGGAAGCAGAGAGAGTGAGAGAGAGAAACAAAACTAGCATCTCTGAGGATACTAAAAAAAATGAGAACCCACACACCTGACCAGGCAGGGTCTCTAAGATGTCTTTAAGGAGGTGTCCCTTTCTGGGGAAATGCATCTCAATTCCAGTTATTTCTCTTGGGATCACAATGCTGATACAAATGACTTCAATATTTCAAAAATTATGTTATCTGTATGAAATTATGTTATCTGTTTCCTTCTGCTCTGAGATCAAGTTAATTAATATTTTGTAAAAAGTGAATGCCAAAAAAAAAAAGTGAATACCGAGGTGTCAACTTGGGGTTCTGTGAGGCACTGTTTTGTTTTGTTTTTTTGCAGACTTGAGAGGACAAGAGTTGCTCTGTTTGGTTCCACAGCAACTAGACTTGGCGACTTAATATTGGAAGGAAGTCTGAGTCTGGGAGAGATACTTCCTCAGAGCCCTGTTTGCAGACCCCATGAGACTCCATTGTCACTTGGCCACTTCCTGGGACACCCAGTAACACTCTGGACCCGGTAGGGGCAGCTGTCTGCAAAATGGAAACACAAGGTGGCCAGCTCTCTGAACTTTGCCCAACAATCTCACATCTGCAAGCACTTTACTGCTCCGGTGTCCCTGTAGGTGGAGCATTGTTTATGTTTAAAAGTTTATGCATCAACCAGGGACCACAGAGCAGCCTTGGCCCCCAAACAAAGATCAGCAGGCAGAAAGTGGCAGAAAGGGGACATGGATGTATGGATGGCAGAGGGAGGGGGCAGAGGAGGCTGCTACATGGAAGTGACCACCTGTAATAGCACTCTCCCAGGAAACCAAGTGTGTAAAAATTGGGTCCTGAGAAATGAATTTGCTCTGCAAACTTTTACCAAAATCACAATAAAATGTTCAAACAACAACAAAAGCTTACAAGGCCAGGGGGCTTCTTTCAAGGTGCATAACTAGGGGCCAAAGTTCTTTGCCCTTTGATGGCAGAGGTTAAGGTTCCATGAGGATCACTCAGAAGTTCCTCCTCTGTCTGAAGCTTTCATTGTTAGCTGAATTGCTGGTGACTTCACTGTGGAGTAAGTCCTTGTCTGAGCTCCATCTTAAACAGCATTTGGTCAACAACTGTTTCCAAAAACACCTATTTTAATAGATTCACACTTCTTTCCTGACTACCAGGGGGAAGAAGATGACAAATGAGGGCTTTCAGGAAACACAGAGACAGTGGAAAGAGTATTAAACAAGGATTTCTCTGGAAATTCTCTATTCCTTCTCCACATGTAAGGTGAAATCAACCACAGTGGCAGGCAGGTCTCAAACATGGCCTCAAATGGTCTGGGTAAGAAAGAGCAAGTGTAGTTTTTGAAAATGCTTGGGAAAGCCTCCCTCACTGATTTCTTCAGAGAATCACCTGAGCCGAAAGTCAACTTCTGGAACACAAAGTCTGCCTATTAGAACAAAAAGTCTACCCTAGAACCGGTAGTCTGATTGGGACTTCTAGCTTCCAGAATGGTGAAAAATAATGCCTGTTTTCAAGAGCCCCACCCACCCCCCCAAAAAAAAAGAGAAAGAAAAGAAACAGAGGTATTGTTAAAATTAAACTAATTGGAAGTTCCATGACTGGAGATAAAGAATTATAGATAAAAGTATCCGTTCCCAAGTCACCACTATTGCTGCTGACCAAAAATTCTGTCTTTTGGCCCAAAGTGCTCATTTAAAGCCACTGCTCTTGTGACTGGAGGAGATGAGGAGTGGACCCGGCCACACACCACACACCGAGGAAGCTCCCAGCCAGAAGCTGGGGCTGTTGTCACTCCACAAATCAGGACTCACCTTGAAGTGTCTCTCCCCTTCTTGATAGCTCCCTACTAAAGGTGGTTTGGCTTTGTTTTGTTTTCTTTGTAACAATGTCCTTTGTGATGTTTTCCCATTCTTCCCAAACAGCACACCTTGAAGAAACCATCCTTAATTTTCCAGAGCTGTCTTACAAAAATCATCATAACCTAATCATTATAATCTTATAAGCCACACAGCTGAAAGGATGACGGTCTAATATTCTTTAAATTTCAAGAAGTCACAGAGAGCATCACTTTGTGATGGTGACGGCAGCATTCCCTGGCTCAGCCACAAGAACACTGGAAGCATTCTAACAAAAGGCTGGCATCACAGTTAAAGTCAGTCATATTCTCTCCTGTGACGAGACCTACATCAATCTGTATGCATTCGTTGTCTTTCTCCAGATGTTTCGGCCTCTCTAGTTTGTTTGAACAAATGACTATAAAGTAGGACAGAGGCAGAAAGCTTTTCCCTTTCAAAGGTGAGTGCAGCCAAAGCTGTGCTTTCCCTCCACCCTCCACAAGATCCTTCCTCTTGGTCCTCTTTGTTTTAGTGTGGCTTTAGTGTCCCTTTTTCCTTTTCTTGATCTCTTGCAGAGAAGATCAAGTTTGAAAGTATCTTAAAACCATTTTGAGGTCACTATTTTCAGGCTCAAAAGAAGATGGCATGGTCACAGAAAGGAGCTATGTGGCCAGGAAACAAAATGTCAGTGTGCATTAACAGGCACAGAACTCTCCTCCAGCTGATATAATGATGTGGGATTTGTATCTTACAGTAGGATGATCAATCGTCTCTGTAATTGCCAATAAAACAGAAAACCCTACAAACAATCCCATGATCGGCTATGGAAAAGCCATGATCACATCCCTTATTTCCACTCTATTTTCACGCCTAATCGTTGACACAGCGCCACAATGTGCTTTCCTAATGTCTCATTTCGTAGCGATGTCCCTTATGTTTGGCAATCTCTCCCTCATCAGAGGGAAGTTTCGATTCATTTGGCTGCAAGTTTTGCCTTTATTAAACTATTCCCAGAACCAATCCTATAACCCTCTAACAATGTAATTAAAACAAATTCTACTTTAAAGGTATTTGGGGGTGAATTAGCACAGTAGAACATCTGTGGTTAGATTCAGACTGACAGAGGGAAATGGGGGGGGGGCAGAGATTTGAGTAGGGGAAAACATCCACAGGAATCATAGCAGGAGTTAGAACTTGTCTCCAAAACCATTGACCAGACTGCCACTCATGCCGTTAACCCAGAGAACAATTTCCAGGGAGAATCAATTTCAGGTTCGTCCATTACACTCAACCTGTCCACCTACCCCCAACAGCAGAGCCTCCAAATGGTTGGTTCCTGTTCCATTTTCACTGGAGCTCATACAAAATTGAGGACTAAAAGCAGGAAAAGCCTCGGCTTATTTTTCCCTACCACAAGCAAAAATAGGGGGCAGACTCTGAGTAACTGTTGCCCTGAGCCCAGCACTTACACGGACCTCCCTCCTTAGAAAAGGGTGAAGAGATGGATAGCCTTCACTTGAAACTGTGGGTCTCAGGAGCCCCAGCATGCTGCAGATTCATGTACCCACCTTACTCCCTGCAAAAATATCACAAAGGATAGGTAGAAGGAAGTCAAGAAAAAAAAGGGAAAGCATTTAGACAAAAGAATAGACATTGAAGCCAGAATGGAATTTTACTAAGAGCAGTCAACCGCCTGTAGGCTCCCATCAAGCTATGGGCACTAACACTCACTCTGGGGAAGGAGAAAGGGCAGAAAACGTTAGTCAATGTGAGTCCTCTGATCCCCGCCAGCCCCACACCCAGCGCCAGAGCCCCAATGGATCGGCTGCCGCCGCTGCCAACTGCTGCTTCACTGTCTCCAACCTTGGCCTTCCCGAGTGAGTAACATTGTCCCTCATGCTCCCGTCAGCTAACCTGGTTCCAAGTTTCTGTGTGTTCCAAAGCTTCCCAGCTCTAATCCCGATACATTTCCATAATGGAAAGAAATGACCCAAGGTTCCTCCGTCCAATTCCACCTTCCCTCCCTCCCCACCCGCAGACCTTTCATTTTTGGAGGAGGAAACAAGTTTCCCAGCCAGAGAAATCCACCAAAAAGCCACCGTGCTGGACCCAATCAAGAGGCTCAGAGAGGGGCTTAGCAACACAAGGAAAAGCATGGTCAGTCACTGTGAGGGAATTTTCCACCTCTGCTAGGCTCCCAAGCACGACCCTCGCTCCTCCTGTTCTCCCGGTGGCTCCCCAGCTCGGGTGGCCCAAGGGCCTCTGTCTGCTAAGACGGGGCTAAGTAATCACTAATTGACTGCATGCAGAGTGAAAGGTCAGGAAAATCCGAAGTAAATGGGAAGTCAGGACAATGGAAATATTTAAGACTTGAGGCTGTCTACACCTGGCCAGCGAGGTCATCGGGTCATTGTTGAAAACACAAGCTGCCCCCTATTTTGTCTACTCACTGGAGAGACACGGTTTCGCTGGTTTCCCTCCTTCAGCCCCCACCCCCACCCACCTCGCTGCCTGGGGGACCCTCTTTTTAAAGAGCAACCCTGGTATTTGCAGTGGGGCAGGAGGACTCCGAGGCATTGGGAGGAGTCCCTGGCTTAATCCCGAGAGCATTCCGCCTACATTTTTGCCTGCGCCCGGCTTTGTTTTTGGCGTGTCAGGAGAAGATGCTCCAGCTGCAGCAGCCCGTGCTTTTACTTCGTGCCGCAGCGTTTTTGTCTGTCGGTTTTGTCTCGCCAGGCTTTGCTAAGTAACCCCTCTCCTTATTGATTAGCCTCCTCTCTCAGGCCCCTTTAGGCAATCGCTACACCGACTACAAGAGCGAAAAGGACAGGAAAGTCCCATTCTGGGTACAGCCAACTCTTGAACGCCACCGCCGGGGTGCAGCCTGCGCTCGGTGCCAGGCCGGCAGCAACCTCAGCCCTGGTTTTGCCCCTACCGCCCCGCACCAGCTCGCCTTCCCCGGGAGCTTCGAGCCCCCTCCCAAGGGCGTCCAGGAGCCGGCGACCTCGCAGGTAGAGAGTTCGGGCCTCGGAGGAGCGCGTCCTGAGCGTTCCCTAAAGTCCCCGGAGTGCTAAGAGCGGGGCTACAGAGCTTAGGCTGGAACGCGCGCGGGGTGCGCGGGGAGCAGCTGCCGCCCCCGGCTTTCCAAGGGTTAAAAAGTCACGCAAAGACTCGGGATATGGGCACTGGTGTCAGGTTGGCGTTTCCAAAGACTTGGCGAGAAATGGACTTGGGAAGGGAGAGAGAGGTTTCAGCCCCGTGGCTCCGAGCGAACTGGACGCGTGGCCCACTCTCTGGCCTGCAGCGACTTGACTTTCGCAGTGGACAGACCCAGCCGCTGCCGCCTCTCGCGGTCCGCGGAGGGAAAACCTAGAGAGGAACAGGGGAGGGCGCAGAGTGACTGGGGGGAAGGAGGCAGGGCGCAGCAACGCCGAATGTGGCATGCGGTGGACAGAGGTTATTGTGTCCCTTCGCGGCCTAGACCTCGTCACAGAACCGTACTACCAGGTGTCTGCCGAGCCGGCTTTCCCGAAATAGCGACCTTTTCCACACTCGGGAGCCCCCACCAACCCAGTGCTCTGCGACAAGCGCCCTGGCCCCGCGCCGCCCACAGGCGCGCAACGGAAGCCCCTCAAATCCACTGTTCCCGAGTGCCCCGGCCACCCAAGGCGTCGACTGCCAGCGGCGCTGTAGAACCCTGCCCAGGTGACCTCCGGGCCACACAGGTCGCGCTCTTAGACCCAAGGACACCGCTCCTGAAGTCCCGCCTGGCGCTAGTTTGAAGATTTAAGACCACGACGGAGCTAGAGACAAACTGCTTCCTGTTCGATCCGGCTTTGGAACTTCCCCGGCCCGCCGGCCTCCAAGTGAATCTCTGTCTCATATCCTCTGAGCTTGCCTTAAACCTAAACGCTGCACTCTGGGCGCACGGAGACAGCGGGCCCCAAGCCCTCCTCTGCCCTCACTGTCCCTTGCCACGCGGGGCATTCGGGTTTCCCCAAAGCTCCTTCTAGGTGGTGCGCAGTTGGCAGCTGTGACCCAAGACAAGCGCGGGGACCCTGTTGCCAGAGAATCTGCACCCCAACCTTGCAACTCACTGATCTGCTGACCCCTCCAACTGACCTTTTAAAATTCAGCTCACATAGAATATTTTTGTAGCACAGGTCACGGTGAAGTCTGCAGTGTCTAAGGCTATTTATGTATCTTAATCTGATAAAACTCTATGTATCTATAAATAGGTATGTATGTATACATACACATACATCTATACCTTACATATATAATCCGGGGCCCCTTCCCAGACTTCATTCCACCCCTTAAGAAACGGCCTGGGAACAATGGACAACATCAGGGCAAGATCTCTTTTGTTAAGCACCCCACGCACCTCGCAGGATCCTCAGGAAGGGAAGGAAAGGCAGCGGGCTTCCCGGAGAAGTCCTTCACCCTGTTCTCACCAAATACAAAACCAAATGTCCTTTTCCCACACCTTTGGGGTTTGCAGGGGCCGTGGGTACAGACATTTTCGGAGACCTGGAGAGAAGAAGGGAGATGGTCCTGAGCCCGCTGCTCCTTGGCCATCCTCGGCTGGGTTGGGGCAGTTGCCCCTTCTCCTCTGTGGATTGCTGGTGAGCCCGCATGTGTCCATCGGGCCTTTCCCTGGGAATCCCAGAGGCTTCGTGGGAGATGAATCTAAAATATGGGCCAGGGAGCGGATAAAACGTCCCCCCTGCCCATAGGCTGGAGAGCGAGGCGGGCGGGGTCGAGATTTTGTGCCCGGAGGGGTCAGCTGAGTCCAGGAGCTGAGCATCGACCCTGCGACCCTGGAGGCGCTCGGGATCTAGGGAGGGAGGCGGCAGACCTAAGAGGACTGTGCACTGGGAAGAGAGAGACCCGCGACACTAACGCGCTGGCCAAGTAGTGTAAAAGGCCAGTGTAGGCCGAGGTCCCTATGTGAACCCATACCTACACCTTTCAAAGGGTCCCTGGACACGCGCCCGCCAAAGGTGTCGCTTCCTTCCCGGCGCGGCGGTCTTCCAAAACTCTCGCCGCCGCCGTTTAGGGTAAGGAAGGACCGTGGTTTGGAAAACATTTAAGAAAGGCAAGGGCTGGCTGCCCCAGACGGCAGGATCGAGTTCAAAGGGGGTGGGGGTGGGGGTGGGCAATCTACTTCTGTGCATCCAGGCTACTTTCTGGATGGGCACTGAGATCCGAAGCTGAAGATGCGGGAAGTTATACGCAGGAGTCCAAAGGGAGCGCTGGCAGCGGCTGAGGGATCCAGATCCAGGGCTACTGGGCAGGGGCTTCTGACTGAGGACAAGTGTGGCCAGGTGCGAGGCAGCCAGAAGTAGAGGTAGCCAGGTAAGGAAGGGGGCCGGCTGAGTCCTGGACAGAGACCCATGGAAGGAGTGAAATTGCCACAGTTCCTTGAAAAGGGCAGGTGAGAAGAATTTCAAAAGAAATTCATCACACCTACCTGCTTCCCTAACTAAGCAAATGCACATTCTTACTATTTTGTCAACACTCCTGCAGTCAAAGGTGGTGGAAGTGCCAGTTCACAGCAGACCTACAGCTGTATCTCCAAATACTCCATTTGGGCTGGTCCCAGTGATAACGAAGTAAAAGGTGTCCGTGTATTTGGAGGCATTAACCTGCACGATCTTGGTGTAGTGGAGGTGGGGCTTTGTGTTGGCTCTCTTCACCCAAAGCCTGCCGAAGGGAGTGGGGGTTCTCCTCATTCCCTGAGGCCCAAGGGTGTGTTCCCCAACGAGCCCCCCCTCCCACCAGGAAGGGGGGGGGAATATGGCAAGACATAGGAGCAGGAATGACTGTGTAAGTAACTGGGTGAGAGGTCCGTGCTCCCTGTAACCTCAAGAGTTTAATAGCCACTGGCCAGCTCTACTTCAAGCGTAGTGTAAATCCGGACCCACTCCACCATAAAACAAAAAAAAAAGTCACTTTCCAAAGGAATGTGGAAGACAAAAGGAAAGAGAGCCCACCCTCTCCTGGTGTAGCACTGCCGTACCACACCGGGCTGCCCTCCAGTGAGTTTTTTCTTTAGCTACCTCAGAAAGTTCTCCAGTTTAAAACCCAGACTGCAAGCCATGGTAAATGCAAACGGCAGGCTCTGGAAGCAAATAGGGTCATTTAAAAGAGCCTCTCTGGGTAAGAGGAACAAAAAGTGAGACCGTCGGGATGGGGGTGGAGCAAAAAAAAAAAAGGTGTTGTGCAGCTCAAAGTAGGCTGTCCGGCACGGTTCTTCTGACAGGCCACCTACCGACTATCGCTATGAAAGCACAGTGCACTGAGGAGTAGGGATTCGCCGCACACGCACGCCCCTCGCTTCCGCAGAGCTCCAGGCAGATCAGGGATTTAGAGTACTCTAGCCAGGGTTTGTGCTTCTGTCTGTTCAAGAGTCTGTGGTGGAGTGGCAGCAGTAACAGTGAACCCCTCCCCAGCCCCACGCCCATTCGAATGATACTTCTTAGTCAATGGTGAACTCCCCCAGGGTAGTACCAACGTGGAAGTGTTTGCCATCAGTGGACACAAAAACAGACAAAGGATAAATGTAAGGCATAGCTAAGAAAAAATTAAAATAGGTACGAGTGAAGCTGTCCTTCGCTAGTTGCTTCTTGCAACTCCAGCTTGCCCTTTGAGCTTTCTCCGACCTGAAACCCCAAAGAGCACCAGGGCACAGGGCGCGGGGTGGGGCGCTCCTGCGCCTCAGTTCGTACGCGGGTGGGCCCCAGCGGGGGTAAAGCGGCCCTTCCTTTAAACAAGTCTCAGGACACAGCTGTGGCGCTGCTAAAGAAACCACAGTCAAACACAGAACCTTGGCCAGCGGAGAGAACGTTCTGTGTCTCCGCAGTGCTCGCAGCAGACCTGCAGAGAGCGCGAGAGCCGGCGGGGCAGGACTCACAGCGCGCGTTCGGCGCGCGCCCCCGAGGATCTGCTTGGGCGTCCGCACAGATTCTCCCGCCCCAAGCTCCACCCGAGAGCGGAGAACAGAGACCGGGACCCTCAGGAAAGTCCCCAGTGCGTGACACTCTTGCACACCTGGGGACAACCACTTCCTGAGCTCCAGCTGCCTTTTCATTTCGGGCTCAAGAAAAAAGCTGGCGGGCAGCAGAGACAAGCGCCCGTGCACCCTACACTCTCCCCATCGGAGTCCGAGCCACCGGGGGCCCAACTCCTTCAGTGCGCCCAGGCAGAAGCCGGAGTTCGCAAGGCTGTCCCAAGCCTCTCCCTTGCCTGCATTCCTGGGCTAGCAGGAATGTGGCGAACAGATTCCCGCACAGGGAGCAGTTGGTCCCCGGCGGCGCCGGCGATAGGCGGCAGTGGCCCAAGACGCACCAGGCGCGCACGCTCTGCGCGCGAACCGTCGGGACCGAGCGTGCGGCCGGGACCTCCGCGTAGCGGCCCCGCGGGGGCGGCGGACGCACTCTCCAACTTCCCGCCAGCTGGGGTAAAGTTGCCTTAGCTTGGTCTGAGCTTCGACTGTCGCCCTGGGGGAAGGGTGATAGTGATAAAGGCCCACCCTAGCCCTTAGGCCTGGCCCGCTGCACACTCTTTCTCTGCCCCACCCCGCCCCCAACAGCACCCTCTCCAAAGCTCTCAGCAAAGCCAAGAGCCGGGAGGCAAGGTTCGACCCCCTTGGCTCCACCTGGGCATCGCCCAGGAGATTTCCAGATTCCACCCTCCAAGCCAGGAGGCTAGCCCTTCCAACAACCTGGCTGTGCAGTGCCCCGTGACAGCCTCTGCTCCCGGATCGCCCTCCCCTCGCCCCGCCCGGCCCCCAAGCCCCGAGCTGCTCCGGCGCTGGGGCCGGCCCGGCCCGGCCCAGGCTGCTAGCTGCCTGCTTAGGAAATTAACCCAGCGAGAAAGGGGTTGTCTTACGTTGCATCGGCACACCGAGCATCTCCGGGAGCCCCTTGACAGCCCCCTCCGCAGGGACAGCTGCACTCTGCATCATAGCGGAGCGAGAGCCAGCGAGTCGCAGTCTACGGAGAGGTCTCGTTCTCTCGCTTCAGCTGGATTCGGGAATTTGAAAATAATAATTTACAAAGCCAACGAGGCCGCCCGAGTCACGGGCGCAGCCGGGCCCTCCACCTTCTCCAGGAGGACTCCACAGGCTGGCCGGCCCCCTCCCCCCGCTGGTCCTCAGTCTGTTTCAAATCCCTTTGATCTTGCTCTCCCGGGTTGGTGCACATCCCCGGGCTGAGGAGACGCTGTTGCTGCAGCTCTGGCTTTTTTCCCCTCCTCCCTCCCCCGCCCGCTCCCCTCCCCCTCTCTTGCCACCCTTCGCATGCCGGCCGCACGGAGGCCGCGGTCACCCAGGCATTTTGATTCATTCACACTGCAGGAGCGGCTGTGACGTCGCTTTCCGCAGGGAGGCCCGCCCTTCAGCCAATAACCCCCCTCCCCTCCCCGGCGGCAGGCAGCCGACCCCTGCCAGAGTAGGGGGCTCTGGTCGCCCCGGGAGAGACCGGCCGGACCGGGGGGCGGGGCCGCATGGGACGGGGCGGGGCCTTGCGGGCAGACACCCCCACCCCCCCTCCCGCCTCCGCGCGCCCCGCCTGCAGGCTCGCGCCCGCCGTATAAATACTGCGGCTGGTCGGCCGCGGCAGCAGGTGGTCCGCGCCGGCGGCGCCCGGGGCTCCCGGCTTTCCCCCGGTCTTGTGGCGATGCCAGCCCCGCGGACAGCTTGAGTCCTTCTCTGCCCCTGGGTTCGGACCCAGGAACGAAGAGGGGTGGCCCTGGTAGACCAAGCCGTGGGGCTGTGTCTTCCCCTTGCGCGCCGTGGGTCCCGGGCTCCTCTCCACCTGGGCCCAGCCGATGACCCCCATCTATCCTGCCTGTCCTCTCTGGACACTTGCGGTCCCGCTGGCGCTTCTCAGACCCTGCCCTTGGTCCTCGCGGCTGGCGGGAGCTGGGACTGGGGCAGTGCACGTTCAGCCCGAACCCGCGAGTCCCGCAGCTGGCGACCGGAGGGGTAGGGGAGACCGCCCGGGTGGAGCGTGGACACCCAGGGGCGCTGGCCCCTCCCGCGCTCTTTGCTGGCTGCTGCCACCTCTCGGAGTTCGTCCCCGGGCCCAGCCCTCTCCGCGGATCTCCCCAGGCGTTCTGCCCGCGCCCAGCCCGGCGCGGCGCCGCCCTCCGAGGTGCTCCAAGACCGCTGGATCGGCCTCGCCACCTCCAACCGCCGGCGCTTTGAACAAGTCCCGACCGCGTGCGTGTGGGGCAGCCTCGCGCACGTGGTCCCCCAAGTGAACCCGCGAAAGGGCTGGGGAAGCTCATGTACACGACACCCTTAAACACTTAAATTCTCTTCCCTGCTAAGCATCCAGGAGGAAATAAACACAGCCCACGCTGGGACCAGGTCTCCCCAGGAACCCACGAACGGCCCGCAGGTGCTTCCATGGGCACTATCCGATTGCAGGTGCAAAAAGGCCGCCCCCCCCCCCCCCCCCCGTCTCTCTGGAGTTCCCAGTCTCTGCACCCGCCCCATTTCCCTTCCCAGATGAGAACACCAACCCCTCCCAGATGTGAGATTAGCAATAAGTAAGGTGAACGTGGGTTTGCTTGTGCTTACTTCCAAGCTGTAGTGAACAGTGGGAGAATGACATTCTCGAGCGGTAGTGTCAGAATTGTTCTGTACGGATTAGTAAATAAGCACAAGTAAACCGGTGCTTACCTTGCTTCTTGAGTATCCACTCCTGCCTCCCAGCTTAGTGGGTCCAGCTGGGAAGAGAAGGGAGATTGTTTTTCCTCCCCAGCCTTTGGGGCATTTCCTACTCTTGTTTTCTGGTATGTCCCTGGCAGAAAACGGACACAATTCTCCCTGTGTCCCTGCCCACCTCCAAAGCTAGGGGTGCTGGGAGGAGGGGCACCGCGTACAGAAGAGTGGAGGAGGGTGCCGGGCTGTTCGTGGTTAGAATTCCACTGTTCTGGCGATACTGTGACTGCTGCGAGCCTGGATACTGAGTTTGACGCCTCCTTCCCCGTTCACCTGCAAGGTGCTGCTATGTCTGAGAGAGAGAAAACACGCTCAAAAGAAAAAACAAAGAATCAGTTTTCAGGGTTTACCAAAATGGTTTCTAGAGAAATAAAAAATAGGAAACAAATCAGGGGAGATGCCACAGTCTTAGCAATCAAATTAGTATGCAAAACAAAACATTAACACATACTTCATCTGGTTGTTAATGGTCAACTGGGGGAAAAAAATCTTAGGATTCAGGACTAGTGAAGTTGTCCGGAATGAGTATTGTCACAGATATTGCTGGTGAGCTTGTAAACTCTTTCATCCGTTTGGAAAGTAATTTGACAACATGTAGCCCAAACCATAAAATCGTGCATGCCCTTGACTCATGCAATTCCACTGGCAGTGTCTGCTCCATGGAATTAATCTACAACTGGGGGAAGTTTCATGTGTGCAGATGTTTATTATGGCATTATATTTTGGGAGGAAAATAACCTAAATAACCAACCAAAAATGTAAGTGTATTTTAAAAAGTGAAGTGTTTTAAATTTGTTTGCTGACATCTTTTATAATTATTGAAACTATGAAATCTAGCAGCATGAGAATGCTTTTGAAATACTAAATATTTAAAAAGCAGATTGCAACATTGCATAATTACAAGGATGGAAAAAATGTTACTCCAAAGTGGATGTAAGAACAGCTTTTGAAAAAAAAAAAAACAGTTTTTGGTGGAGGTTACAAGTTGGACAATGCTTCTGGAGGCATTTTAGTAATACATTTTGTAACTTAAAAATGAGTATTCCCTTTGGTCCAATAGTTCATTTAGAAATATAGTTGCATGTCAAAACAGAATGACCTAAATGTAGAAAATTATTAAATAAATTATAGTAAATAAAATTGAACCCTATAAAAAATTGAACCCTATAAAGTCATAAGAAAAAGTACAGCGGAAATCTATTTAAAAACAAAGAAAAGTGTGAGATCTATTAGTACTGGCAAAAAGGAAGACATAAAAAATATATAAAAAACATAAAAAAAGGAAGACATAAAGTAATATGAATTTTAGGATCTCACCTTTAAAAAGGTATAGATTGAAAAAAAAGGAAAAATGGTTATATATATAGTGAGCACTTTTCTTTCTTTTTTGTCTGTTTCCTTGGTGGACACTTTGATAAAGCAAAGCAAAAAGCAATAACCACATTGAGAATACTTTTTTAAGATGCTGGGAAAGATGGGCAGGCAATATATCAAAATGGTATCAGTTTATGAGGGAGACATTCTGGGATGTGTTTCCCCTCCCCCTTTCTCCAGACCTTCTGTAAAGTTAAATTTTTAGATACAATTAATAAAAGAAGACCTCTTTATGTGCAGTGAAATGTGGAGCATATGTGGTAATTAATTTTATCATTTGAAACTTATATTTTTAAAATGTGCTCTGCAGCACTTATCTCCCTGGTTCATCTCTCCTACCCAGGTCCTGTCTGTCTTCCCTTCACATTTTGCTAGCCCTTCAGTGAGATCAGAGGCAGCACTACCATGGGTGCAGGGGGCACGCCAGTGCCCAGGACTGATTCAGGAGATGCTAATTTCATCTCCACGCAATGGCAGAAGCATTCTGGGGAATTTGGTCCTCTGTCCAGCAGCTGCCCAGTATCCCTTTGCCCCCCACCCCCCCACCCACTGAGACATAAGGCACCTCTGCCAATAGATGCCCTTTCCACATTCTGCAGCTCTCCTGGGTGTGTTTGCCACCCAAGAGAAACTGGGTCCCCTTCCTAAAGTCCTCCACTGACATTCA